>APFE030108910.1:18829-134443 GCA_000404065.3 Pinus taeda | reverse complement strand
GACTTTGACGGGGTCTCTTTAGGTAAACCCAGAAATGGTCTTTACCTGAAAAGATATTATGCTTAAAGCGAGTGTGGATATTTTTAGTTAGGTTAGTTTTGCTTCTAGCTGGCGTGTTTTAGATTAAAGTGTGCTTAGCTTAGAGATTGAGTTTTCCGTCGTTATTCCTACTTATCTTGGTTTTATGTTTGGTGTCGCAGATGTCGACGCCTCTTCAAATATATATTGGTTACGCTGATGGCGCTTGTTGTAGTACACGGAATATTTCTTCCGTAGCTTGGGTTATCTATTCACCCTCTGACGAGTTGGTGTCTATGCATGGGGTAAGCCTCGATCAAACAACAAACAACATTGCAGAGTATAGTGCAGTGGTTGAGTTATTATCTGAATCTATTTCATTTGGGATTCAAAGTTTGATAGTGAGGTTAGATTCTGAACTCGTTGTATTACAGCTTAATAGAGTATACGCCATTAGAAATCCAGTTTTATTAAGATTACTTTTGAGAGTGTGTCTCTTGGAGCGTGAATTTGACTATATTGAATATCAGCATATTCCAAGATCTTTAAATACATTAGCAGATGCAATTGCTTCTCGAATGTTAAGTAGACATGTGCAATAATCATACAAGTAAATTTAAAAAAAAACATTCCATAACATGTTTTAACAAGATAAGCTGGTAATAATGATATCATATATATAGGAGTGTGTCAAAATAATACATCTTCCTCGATCATAGGTTGAAAAAACACCTTATGATCGGCAAAAATGATAAGTACAAAAATAAAAAATGTCATATGTGACTACAATAGGCGACCATCCCATCACTGGTGATGATCTCGATATGAAACCACTGCACGAGCCACCTTACAAAGGAACCTCCTAAAAGGTCCTGGGACTCCAATCACATAGCGCTGAAGTCGACGAGGGATGTCATTTATACTGGTCTCGGGCATGTCCCCTGTCAGGCACTCTAAATGGCTCTCCAACTTGGCCAAGATCTCTGCTGATTCATCCTGTGGGGCTGTAGCCGGTGCAACTAGTTGTTTCCTCTCGTAAGGCCGGAGAGCAACTAGTCACTGTGGGCCCACATATGCATTTGAGACTTTTTACTATCAGTTTTGGGACGATATAAAAACAACAAAAACTTAAATTATGGAAAATGTTGAAAATGATTTTACCTGCATCATCCCATTGCTCTCCTGGCGGAAGAGCCATGTCTGGGTCTCCACGAAAATCAACCCCAGTGTAAGGAAAGTCCTGAATAGCAAAACCCTAGTTTTCCAACCATTGGAAATACTCAGGTTTGAACCGAACGACCTCGGTCCCCTCATCAGGATGACGGGCCATAACTGTAACCCATCGCATCAGTTTGGGCTCTCGAGGAAGCCCAGCTCTAACAGTGAGGTGCTGTGGGATCAGCATCGGAACCCTCTCCAGGCCAAAACTCACAACTATAGCCCCATAACCAAAGGTCTTTAACTATCCGTTTTTGACCCTGGTCAGTTGGCCCTTCACATTGGCCAACACAACATCGCACCAGTTGAAAGTCTTGCCTCGAAAGCAATCAACTTCCATCCGCATCTGGGATCCGGTGGCAATGTGTAGCATTGCATTGCCGCAGAGTCTGGTAACTGTGAATGCAATAACCATGAGTTCAGGAAGGGATATGGTTTTGATATCTATCCCTTTGTCCCAGTTCTGGACATTGCAGAACTCTAGGCGAAGGCTCTCGACAGACTAGCCACCTGCCCTGGGCCCAAATAGAGTCAAGTGTTCACCCCTCCTAGGCAAACCAGTCAAAAAGTATATATCAGCTGGCTCGATTTTGAGCTGGTGTCCACCATTAAAGAAGCACTGGTCCTGTATACTCCATCGATCAACCAGCCACTACAAAAATTCCACCTGGGCCCTCATGCCAGGTATGGCCCAAAACTTGTACAAGCCACATGCCTTCAATGCATCGATCGAAGGTTGATGATTCATCGCGGCGAGGTCCACATCCCCGTGCTCCCATTCTCGCCAATCAAGCATGATGTATATCCTACAATCAAGTAAAACAGGTGAATTAGAATATGTAAAATTGATTTCATTGGGTATTTTTTGAGTTAGTTAGGTTTTCTAAACCTATGCGCGGGGTATGCACTCCCTTGTTAGGGACAGTGCATGGGGTCCGCACCTTGCCTTCACGGCAGGTGCGTACCCCCGACTTTTTTCCCATTGCAAAAAAGTCGGTGTACGCAGGTCCCCTGTGGTAGACCTGTGGGCCCCCGCGCGTGGGTTTTTTAAACCGAAAAAACTCTTAAAAACAAAATCTAAACCCTAAAAAACAATTTCAAATGGACAAAAATGAAGAGTAGGATGATGTGGATTACCTGGAGGAGACAGCGTTCGATTGCGATGGATGGATTTTCCGCAATCTTCACAGGAACTTTCTGGTCAAAAGCCCTTTTTTCTCAACCAAATCTCAAATGGTCAAAATGAATGGTAAAAATTTCTTTTTATAAGTTTTTTGAGTAAATAAATTCTAAAGTTCTTTATGTTTCACTTTAAAAAGGTGTTTTTTACGAGATTTTTACCTATTATTAAACAGGTATGAGTAATGTTTGAATTTTTGGTCAGGATAACAGATTTTCAGGTGAAATCAATCATTTTCACGAAAAACCATTAGAGTCACCTTTAAGCTCTTTTCTGACTCCTAAAGCATGAAAAGATTGCCGAGTTTTTCTTTTTAAGCTCGTTAAAACGGAACTAAAAAGACGATCATCTTATAGCCCTTTTCTGACTGTAAAAACACGAAAGGATTGTCGGGTTTTTGTCGTTTCAAATTCGATATTGGTCATAAAACGACGTGTCGTTGATCGCTTTTTTACTTTTTCGGATCAGAGGCACTAATTACAAAAGTACTCCTTGGTCGTAAAAGATCAAGTGGTTCTCTCAAGTATTATTTTATACTTTTTCGGGCTTGGGAGACACAAATTTACGAAAAAGTCAACCCTAGAGTCTTCTTAAGTTTTTTCAGAATCTCTAAAAATGAAAAACACTGAGTTTCTCCTATACTGGACTCGTTAAATTTTGACAGTAAAGGACCTGTTCAATTACAAACAGGAACGGACCACTCCTTCTTAGGGTTCGAATTTAAACTATGTTGGACTCATCCGAAGGGTGAGCTTATAATCAAGCATATGTTATCCTCCTCAAGCTTGTAACAAATAAAGAGGTACTTGCCAGAAATGGTGGGGGAAAAGTGAGAAGAGTGAGTCTGTTTGTCATACTTTATAACCACTCGTGAACACAACACTTTCATTCGCCTGGGTTGGGAAATCCTTTACCTAAAGTTGATCAAACCACATTGAAATTCTTCAGCCGGTTTCTGGGTGTTAACTTTGGGTCAATTGTCACCAAACCATTTGTCGTGTCGTTATGTGTTCAAGAGGTCAGTACAAATAAGCCATTCATCTGCAAAATGTCTGTCATCCATCTTGACCATCCCTGAGTCAGTCCTTGCAACTAAATTTCTTCAACTTGATTTATGATTTCGTGTCATGGGCTTGCCTATGACGGATCGCTTTCTATCGACTTCAAATCATTATCTAGAAAGATAATCTAGGAATCGTCAGTACCTTGAAATCTGCATGCCCCAATGGAAGGTTTCTCACTTTTGACGACAGTTTACATCATTGACTTTCGATCAAAGGATTTCATGACATGTTCGACATCAACACATCTTATCACATCCCATGGATTGTACTGAGTACTTTGAGATCCATTATCATTATTGGTGGTTTCTCTCACGCTTGTTAACAGATTACATCATTGGTAATCAAGTGGTTTCTACCATGTTCGACTTCGACACATTCAATCGCATGGATAGAATCGTACTATTTCGGGACGTAGAAATGCAGACCCTGGATCTAGTTTCCACCATCCAGGCTGCGAGGAATTTTGTATTCATTATACTATGGACTATTCATAAACAGATGGCCGCGTCCATACTGTGTCCACATGTGTCTATACTTATGATGTGTTACGAGATCATTCCTATATCAAAGCAATAGTTAGTCTTCTAGTCAGTTTTTAGTCTCTTAGTCAGTTTTTATCTGAGTATGGGAATGCCTACCTCAGCGATGATATGATCTCATATATATATTTTGCATTGAATGTTTTTACAAGTTCCAACCGGGCTCTCTGCAAAATGATCCTCGAAATGATAAAGTACTTCACTCTTCCTATATGATAAATGAAATCCTCATCTACTACAGACTTCGCACCTTAGGGGGCAATATGTTACACAAAAATATCTTCACCTTGATTATTTGCAGTCGGTATGGTTCTATCACCACCTATACCAGCTTCCTAAGCAAGTCTCAAACCTCAGCTCTTCAAAACAAGCTTTGGAAATGAGAGAAAGACATCAAAAAAGCAATGTAACTCTGGTTCCGCACTTTCTCTTACTTTTGCCTGCGGGCCCGCACCTTTTGTTCAAGGTATCTGCGTACTTATACGCTCTGTATGTAAAGGGGAAGGTGCGTACCCTTGTAAAAGTCAAAAGGCGCAATCTTTATCTTAAAAAACTCATCTTGGGTTAATTCTAGAGTTTTCTAGAAGCATTTGTTACGTGGATTGTTCGCTGCAAGTGGTTCATGCATCCCATCATAGGAGGAACTAATCCCTTGTTGAGAGGAGCTATCCCTTTGAAGGAGGACTCTATCCCTTTGAAGGAGGAGCTGGTAACTGATCTCCATGCACTATAAATTGAGGCATTGGGTCAGTGGCCAGAGAGGTTAGAAGCTGAACTTTTGAGGGTAAATGCTAGTGAAATCAAGACTTCCTATTTGAGCTTAAGAGGAGAGATCACATACCTTTTTGGCTTCAATGGGGAGTGAGTGAAGCTTGTCAAAGTAGAGGAGACTCTTCTTGTTGGACCCTAGGAGGAGCTTGTACAGTGTCAAGGCAAAGGTTGTAAAGTTCTTCTCCTTTTTGAATTAATACAATCAAGCTCATTTTTCTCAACAAGTATCTCATGTTATTTGTTTCATGGACTCCTTGACTTTCATGTTAAATATGTTTTATAATATTGGTTATTCAGGTGCTATTTAATCGTTTGCCTTGTTTGTGTTTGCAGGTTTGCAACAAAGGAACTTACTTGGATCAAAGGAGCGAAGGCATCCCAAAACTTGCGTTGGACATGAGGTAGGCCTTAAACACATTTGTTTGCCATTATTTATAAAGCACATTTAGAGAAAGATAGTGTCTGGTTGGTTTGCTTGTCATTAGGTCTTCTTTAGATTCTAGGAAGGTCTATCTTGTCTGCAAGATCGACTCATTCCGCGTGACAGTCCTGCTAAGAAAATCAAGACTCCGTGATTTCATCCCTTTGAGATATCTAAGAAGGCCATATATAAACCTATCAAATTAGTTTACCCTCATACATACACATTTACTCAATGGTCAATGTAGATAATCTTAAACTTTATGAGCCTTCCATGGTTGATTAGAAAGACAAACATGCCCTACCTTTTATAAAGAATTCAACACCAAATGCTCAAGCAAAGTTGATAGAGGATACAATTTTTATAAGAGGTCCAGAATTCCAAGACAAGGGTAGCATGACCTTTAGCAGATTGGGTTGAAATGATAGTTTCCAAGCAAGGCTAAATGCTACACTCATGAGGAGGTGGAGGAAAACATCCTTCACCTCATTTAGTAGAAGCTTTTGGTCATGACAATCCTCATAAAATCGGTAGGTATGATCCATAATGGATCATTATATTATTTTTCATCCATCATGATGCTTTTAGATTGGAAAAAGTAGAGGAATCAACTCATAGGACTATTTTTAATGAAGGTCCAAATTTGGTGATTTGGGGTCATAAACCTTTTGGAAGTAGTTTGACACATCAAACGACATTTTTGGGGGGTAAAAAAATTACACTTAAGCACTACACCCCCTATAACTATTCTACACATTTATACCTTTCCAATGGTGAAAAACATTTCTTAATCAAATTCTATATGCAAAAGTTATGCTATCAAAAAGTTGACCATATTGTTTTGACCACCATGATTTAATAGGATGCCACGTCTACCCCCATTATTCATGGAAAAGGATCTATCCAAAGGATCGTGATGAAGAAGAATCTAGAAGAGTTGATATTTTAATTTTAGTTAAGAGTTGAACGAGTCGAACTCAACCACTAGTAGGCTATCGAGTTGTGTTATAACTGAGCCACGAGGAGGAAAAGGTGCTCCATTCTATTCGAATGCATTTTGTTCCTTAGATGAATATAATAACTGAGAGTAGATAGATAGATAGATAGAGAGAGAGAGAGAGAGAGAGAGAGAGAGAGAAATGAGATGGTTTTTGCATTATAGTAGCCCATGGGCCACATGTCTCACTTCTTTGTACTTGAATCAATTTCCATTTAGAGAAAGAGAGAGAAAAGAAACCTCCCCTTCTAGCTGGGCTTTCTCCCAAAAGGGTTTCCCAAGTGTTATACATCATTTTTCACTATTAGGAAAATGACCACAAATCCATATACCTCACTATCTGATGAACCCTTTTTAATAATCCCCTACAAACTCGGAAGAAAAACCATTCTGAGAATTACAAGAATCCTAGATTACATTATGAAAAAATCTTAATTTATATCATTGTCATACAAATGAGAGAAATTTTGAGGTCTAAAATGAGCCCTCTAAAAAATATTATAAAATAATAGTGGAAATAATAAAATTATATTAGATTACGTCAACAAATTTTAGAGGGAAAAAGAAAAAAATACTTTTTTCAACTCGTATTTTCAACTTATCTCCCTACCGTTTTACTCAAATTTTGAGTGGGAGGACTCATTAGATGCAAAATTTAAATCCTCATCCAGTGATTACCCATGTTGCATAATTTTGATGAACCCTGCTACACTAAAAATGAGAAATACATGAAAAACATTATTGCAATCACATTTTTCATGTATTTCTCATTTTTCGTGTAGCAGGGTCCATCGAAAGTATGCAACATGGGTAATCTTTATAAAGGAATTAAATTTTTCATCCAACAAGTGCTCCCACTCGAAATTGAGTAAAAAAATAGGAGCGAAAAAAGTAGGTTTTTTTTTTTTTTTTTTTTTTTTTTTTTTTTTTAACTCCAAAAAGGGTGAATCATCCCCCATGGTTGACATCATCATCTTGAATCCTATTATTTCTTATAAAGTTTATTTTCATTGTTCATTTTTTTTAGGCCCATTTTATACCTCAAAATTTCTCTAATGGTTTTTCATTAGAAAGTATGACAACACATATTGAATCATTAGGACCTACAAGCATTGTCACACATTATTGCATTAAAAGGTGTGACAACCTTTTTACATGGGTAAAAATAATCTAGAAGCCTTGTTGAGGAATCTTATCCCAACAACATGGAATCGAACCCCTACTTATCTAGGCCTTGTACCAATATTGATGGACCTAATCCCACTCATTATGGAACATATCTCCCATTTTTGTGGATCTCATCCCATGGAAAATGGATCTCCAACCTCTTCTCCTCTCCTATAAAAACAGTGCAAGTAAAAGAGGAAGGGGTTGGATTTTGAATTATTTGGTTTATGCCCTTATGTTGTCCAATTGAGGTTGAAGGCTTGTTTGGAAAGGAAGGATTGGAGATATTTGAGTGGAGGCTTATGAAATCAAGGTCTGGGTTGTAATCTCTCCCTCTTATTTGTTAATAAAATATATATTGTTTTTCTCACATGATTTTCTTATTATTCACATTCATCGTATTAGAGATCCTCAATCTTCTGATTAGTACTTATTTGAACTTACTCATCCATAGTATGTTTTGATCCTTTTGTTTATCTCTATTATTGCAGATTCCAATCTTTGGAGATTGAAATGGAGCAGGAAATCAAGCAGGAAGAGGATTTAAGTGAAGACCTATTTTGATAAACAAGTAACTCATGTTAAAACTTTAATAGAGAATGATAATATGCATTGTCCCATTTGTTTTAGATTTGATTTGTAACTCTAAGGAGATCTCTCTTGTCTGCAAGAGTGATTTTTCCACCAAACACCAAGTCATATATTGTGTTATTATGGTTCTCAGTGATTGTATTTTCATTTGTTCTCTATTTTTTGCATTTTCTATATTACATGCATAAAAATAGTAACTTGATAAATCTATAAGTCTAAGGAAAATAAACCTCATTACAGATTTAAGATTTTTAGTACAAATTTATTAGATTATTATCATGAGCTATCTAGTGGAATGCCCACAATAGTTTACAGATCAAATATTCAAGGGGATGGGGGGTAGACATTTACATAGTGAATTTTGGATATGAATATTATTATTTTTCTAATGCCCTTTTCCTTGTTCAAGGTTGTGATCCCAAATCTAGCACTCCAATGGGCATCCTAAAACAAACATATTTTGTTGGATATTGGCTCATAAAGAAACACTCATGATGGAAAGTATGGCCAAAAGAGGAATACAAGGACCCTTAAGGCGTTCCCTTAGTCAAAATAATAATGAAACCATTTTACATATTCTCATAGAATGTCAATACACCAATAAAGTATGGGTACAAGCTCTGTAAGGGATGTTGCACCACATTCAATGGCCTAAATCACCTGTCCAATTTTTCAAGCTTGGGACCAATACTATCTAAGTTCATTCAAATGTAAACATTTGTTAAAAATATTGTGAGTGGAAAAGCTAAAATATGTTTGTTGGAATATTTGGTTATGCAAAATAGTAGTATTTTAAAATATCTAAACCAATCTAGCAATGGTAGTAGAAAGAGCTAAATCCTTTCCTACAAAATATATTCGTAACAAAGGTTCTAAGACACATAGGCTTCAAATGATGGACTCCAATGAAGCAAGATGGGTGGGTTAATTCAACATCTAACTTCAAAACTTCGCCTTACCTCCATGGAATAGCCATTAGAAACTATCTCTAACTATTGAAAGGTTTCAAAAATGGTTACTTAGGATTCTTTCATCCTTCATTTTGAAGGTACCTAAAAACAAAACCTATGGGTGGTAGGTGTGGAGGTGATATTAGCCCTAGAGGACAAATTGAATTATTGTATTCCTTGATCTTGGGCATAGGATCAAATAATCCAACAAAATTATATGCCTTGCTAACAAGTATAAAGTTAGCTAAGAATCTCCTAATTCACAGGTTAGTCATAGTTGATGACTCTAATAATATCATAAGGCACCGAAATATGCCACTAATCCTTAGATTTGAAGATACAATTAATCTACAGGAGGATCAAATTTAGCTTATGCTCTATCCCAAAGTTCAAATATATTAATTTCCTTTGAAAGATATATTAATTAGTTGATTCAACAAAAAATTATGCCACTTTGCACCCCCTTTGAAAACCTTGGGTGAGTGGTTCCACCTAGATTAAACTAGTGCTTGTTGGCATTATGATACAGGTGTTGTCCTTGATGGCAACTCACTCAGATGAAAGATCATGGTGCAGCATGTCAACAACAAAGAATTATAGATCAGGCTACAGAGAATGAAGAAAGAGAGGTATATGCAGGTTCACCTTGACCAAGCTGCGTATACACGCAGGTTCATTGAACACAAGTAGTGTATACGTACACATGCATTTTCACAGAAGGAAAAGTGTGTATATGTTAGAAAACTAAGTTTTTGGTCCGAGGTATTTGGTCCAAGGTATTTTGATCCATGGTATTGGTCCAAGGTATTTGGTCCGAGGTATTGACCCTAGGTATTTGGTCCAAGGTATTGGTCCTAAGTGGTTTTGATCCATGGTATTGAGAAAGACCTAAAACTATATAAGGAGGAGAAGATCATTAGGCTAGTGTGTGCAAGTATTGAATATCTCATGAAGTGTGAGATCTAGTATGCAGGTTATTGGCTTATGGTTCTTCGCTTGATCTAACCAAGGATGGACCTTAGCGTTTGATAAGGGATAAGATATAATGATGGATTGGGATCTTTAGACTTGAAATGAATTATCATTATGTGGTTTGATCATGTATAGTCTAGATCTGAATACCGACGCATGTGTTATTCTGTAAATGTTATGATCTGGGTATAAATGAAATCTGGAATAGCTGCAAAATTATGAATTAATATTTACAGATGTGTACGCTGGTTGGCTTTGATAAAAGCGTGTATACACGCTGGTTTGACACATGGAAGTAGTGTATACCTTACGAAGTATGTTTTAGTTGTTTCTATTTGTTGCTACAAAGTTCTAGGTTAGGTTCTGGTGACAATGTTCTAAATGATCAGATTCAGGTTATGGTGATCAAGTTTCAGTGATTGGTTGATGCAGATGTACTTGATGATTGTATTATAGTTATGATGTTGTTGATGGGTCGAGCATGAAAATTAAATGAAACGTGACCTTCAGATTGTGGTGTTGTGTTACAGGAGTATCCAATCTGAAAATTCATGAAACGTGGTCCCTGGTAGGAGAGCGGAGTTTTCTGTAGGTTGGCACCTACGTACCTGTAAACATATTGGCTAGTACAAGAGCTAGGGGTTTGTAGCTCCCTTCCAGTAGTAGCTAGAGAACAAGAGAAGGTTATAGCCTTCTGCAGGTGGGTGCCTGCGTACTGGTATGAGTCTGGACCAGTACAAGATTGTAAACAAATTTTCTTATTATTAAAAGAAGACAGAGACGACAGCAGCAGGTGGTTTTCACCCACATTAGGTTTCCACCTTATATCTTGGTGTTCATGTGTGTTTCTTATGTGTGATGCTTTATTCTTCTTTTACTGCACTGTCTAATAAATCTCTAATATACTGGTTAAATTTAAATACATGATAAACTATCTAAATCAAAAGTTCTCTGCATATATGTTGGTTGCTTTAAGTACAGTCGCGTGTACATGCTATTTCACCTAGCTAAACTAACATATATAAATCTGTTTGGGAAATTAAAATATTGATCTAATAATACTGATTCACCTCCCTCTCAGTATTATTTCCAACAATTGGTATCAAAGCAGGTCCTTCAGAAGAAGCTTAATCGCTTGAAGGGAGATCCATCATCATGAGTAATCAAGAAAGCGTGGGATCCATCAGACTGCAAATCTTTGATGGGATCAACTTTGTTTATTCGAAAATAAGAACCACTACCTATCTACAATCACTTGGAACGGATGTATGGGAAATGGTGGAAGGAGGATATTCATTTCCAATAGCAATTCCTACAGATACGACAAGTAAAAAGCAATATGAAACCAATGCCATAGCTATCAATACCTTATTGGGAAGTTTGTCACATTCAGAGTTTGTCAAAGTCATGCAGCTCAAATCAACCAAAGAAATATGGGACAAAATCGTTCCGAGCTGCAAAGGAGACTCTCAGGTAAAACGTGCTAAACTTCAAACTCTCAGAATTCAGTATGAAACTCTTAAGAGGCACAATGATGAAAATATAGCTAGTTACTTCTTACGTATAAATGAGTTTGTTAATTGTATGGAGAATCTGGGTGAACATATAAAGGAAGTTACCTTAGTTGATAAAGTTTTGATATCCTTCTCTGCTAAATTTGAATCAAAAGTGTCTACCATAGAAGAAAAATAGGATCTGCAGACTATCACTATGACACAACTTCACGGAATCTTAACTGCCTTTGAGATGAGAAAATGAGGTCCATCAGATATGAGAGAAGTCGCATTTAAAGCTTCAGCAAAAGGAAAGGAAGAACACAATGAATCAGGACATAGTTCAAAAGAAGAAGATGAGGTAAAGTTTGTCAAGAAGCTTCAATGGGGTTCCGGAAGATTTAGAGGTAAGCTACCCTTCAAATGCTTTACCTGTGGCAGGGTTAGTCATTATGCTGCCAAATGTCCTCATAAAGATAAACATGAAAAGGGGAAGGAACATGCAAAATGGAATAGAAAACAAGTTGTAAATAAAAGAAGTTACTATACTCATGAAGATAGCGATGGTTTATCAAATAGTGATGAAGATGAAAATAGTAATGAATATAGAATTCTAATGGCTTATGATGATGATAATTTTTGGGATGCTTTAGAAGAAGATGACCTTCATGAAAAAAAATTTAAACTCAAAATCTATTTAGAAGAAAAGAATATGATTATAGATACCTTGACATACCAACTTGCTGAAAAAGAAAAACACAATGAAAAACTAGAATGTGAATTTGTGGGTATTAGAAAGGATCTTGAGAAAACGAAATCTCTCAATCTTATATTTGCTAAAGGATCAGAAACCTTAGATGAAATTATCAAAGTATAGTGTTCTCCTCTGATAAAGATAGGTCTTGGATATATTGAAGAAGCATCTCAATCATAGAAGTCGTCAACTTCCACTACAAGCTATCTTAATGCAGCAAAGACCAGTGAACAGTATGACAATTGTCAGCAAAGGCATAAGGCAGATCACTAGGTAAATTAGACTTAATTCATTCCAAGGATGAATAGAAGCCACAACTAATCTCAGGTAAATCATGCTCAATTTTCTCCAAATATGAATATTAATAGAAACTACAATCATCGAGTCAATAGATTCAATAGTCGCAAGAACTTCTTTAATGGGAAATGTTTTTCATGTCATAATTTTGGACACAAAGCTACTCAATGTGTTTCTTACAAAACCATCATGACTAGAGAAGCACGAAATCAAAGGAATGTAATAGAGGTCAAGAAAAGTTCCTATAATAACTTTTCTCTTCTTGAAAATGAAATAGAATGCTCAATCTGTAACAACTTTGGTCATGAAGAATCTGAATGCAGGAGAAAATTTAGGCAATCATCTCAAAAGGAGGAAACTCCATTAAATCCCAAGATATGGAGAAGGAAATAATCTCAAACAGAAAGATGTGGTATAGCCTTGTATGCAGAAGGACAAGAAAATCAATTATACATCGATAGTGGATGCTCAAAACACATGACAGGTGACAAAGAAAAACTTCACTCATATAATGCCTTAGAAAAGGAAAAGAATGTCTCATTTGGAAATGACACTCCTGCTGTCATAAAAGGTAAAGGATCTATTTTCTTGAAAGAAAAGGTTAAAGTTGGAAATGTTATGTATGTATATGGTTTAAAGCATAACATGTTGAGTGTCAGTCAAATGTATGATCAAGGAAATGAAGTGGTGTTTTGATCAAACAGATGTGTTGTTCGTGAACTTGGGGGAGACCATGATCAAAAGTACAAGAACTCCTAACAACTTATACATACTCAAGGGAGGACAACAACAGTGTTATCTAATAAAAAATGATGAAAATTGGCTATGGCATAGAAGATTGGGACATCTAAGATTTTCTCAAATAAGAAAAGCATGCAAATTCAAGGTTGCTCATGATCTTCCAGATATCAGCATCCCTGAAAATACAATATGCAAACCATGTCAATTCGGTAAGCAAACCAGAGCTCACTTCATTGAAAAAGAAGGGTCAGCTAGTAAGCCTCTTGAACTTGTTCATATTGATTTATGTGGACCATCAAGGAAAAAGTCACCTCAAGGAGAAGAATACTTCATTTTGTTCATTGATGATTTTTCCAGAATGTGTTGGATAGGTTTGCTAAAGCATAAAGATGAAGCATTTGAAAAGCTCCAAGCCTTCAAAGCTTTGGTTGAAAATGAATCAGATCGAAAAATCAAATGCCTCAGATTTGATCGAGGAGGAGAAATTACCTCGGATGAATTCTTTGACTTTTGTGAACAACATGGAATAAAAAGGCAATTCTTCGCCGCAAGGACTCCTCAGCAAAATGGAGTGGTAGAAAGAATGAACAGAACTGTTCAACGAATGGCTCAAGCTATGCTAGATGAATCTGGAACTCCTACAACCTTCTAGGGTGAAGCTGCATTTTTCGTTGTAACTATTCTCAACCAAGAAAATGTTCGGGTAAATAGCACTCAAACTCCACATGAACTTTGGTATGGTAAGACTCCTACTGTAAAATACTTTAAAGTTTTTTGAAGCAAATGCTATATCAAAAGGACTAATGAAAAACTTGTTAAGTTTGAACCCAGAGCAGATGAAGGTATTCTTCTTGGTTACTCTTCCCAAAGTAAAGGATATAAATTTTATAATAAAAGACTTGGGAAAATTGTTGAAAGTATTGATGTTGTAGTTGATGAAGCATGCAAAAATCCAAAACAAACAAAAACAGAAGATTATGACAATGAAGAAGATAGTGAGTATTTTCCCACATCAAATCGCGATGATATTGAAGAAGAAACCAATGAAGCACCAGAAGAAGAGATAATGATAGAAGAAAAGACTTTGTCCAGGTATGTTCAGAAAAATCATCCAGAAACTCAAATTTTAGGGGAAAAAGAGGCAGGTCTACAAACAAGAAGAACTATTACCGAAACCTCAAGCTATCTAGCATTACTATCCTCCATCAAACCTCAAAATGCAAATGAAGCATGCAAAGATGAATGTTGGGTCAAGGCCATGAATGAAGAACTTGAGCAAATTGAAAAGAATAATACTTGGGAATTAGTTCCTAGACCTCACGATAAAAATATTATAGGAACTAAATGGATATTCAAAAACAAGCTGAATGGAAATGGATAAGTCATTAGAAACAAAGCCAGACTTGTTTGTAAAGGGTATGCTCAACAAGAAGGTATAGGTTTTCAAGAAAATTTTGCACCTGTTGCTAGACTTGAAGCCATAAGGATGTTTCTTGCTCTTTCTAGCTTTCAGAACTTCAAAGTATACCAAATGGATGTAAAATCTGCCTTCCTTAATGGAGATTTAGAAGAAGAAGTTTATATTGAACAACCAAAAGGATTCATTCTTGGAAATGATGCAAAACTTGTGTGTAGACTCAAAAGGCTCTCTATGGTCTGAAACAAGCTCCAAGGGCCTAGTATTACCGTCTTGACAAATATCTACATCAACAAGGTTTTTCAAAAGGTTCAACAGATAGCAATCTATATACAAAGATTGACACTGATAAATTGCTAATTATTTTTGTTTATGTTCATGATATCATTTTTGGTAGCAATGAGGAATCCATGAGTCAGAAATTTTCTTCAGTAATGTAGCAAGAATTTGAAATGTCCTTGCTTGGTGAACTTACCTATTTTCTTGGTCTACAAGTTCAACAAAAGAAAGATGGTATTTTTCTTTCACAAACCAAATATCTCAAACAAATCTTGAAAAGGTACGGCATGGAAGATTCTAAACCTGTATGTACCCCAATGGTAACAGGATGCAGTCTCAGCTCAAATGATGAATCAGCAGCAATACATCAACCAACTTATAGATCCATGATTGGCAGTCTGCTTTATCTAACAGGTACTTGACCTAGCATCATGCATGCAGTAGCAATGGTTGGAAGATTCCAAGCAAATCCAAAGGAATCACACCTTCAGGTAGTCAAAGTATTTTCAAATATCTTCAAGGAACACAGAACTTTGGTTTATAATATCCTATAGATACAGATCTCACTCTTCATGCATATATAGATGGAGATTGGGCAGGAAGTGTTGATGACAGAAAAAGCGCTAGTGATGGTGCATTCTATATGGGTTCCAGGTTAGTGTCTTGGTTCAGCAATAAACAAAGTTCAATTGTGCTATCTACAGCTGAAGCAAAATATGTGGATGTTGCATCTTGCTACACACAACTTCTTTGGATGATGCAAACCTTTCAAGACATTCAGATCACATGCACTCCACCCATATCCATTCTATGTGATAATACAAGTGCCATCAATATTTCAAAGAATCCATTCATGCACTCCAAGACCAATCACATACCATCAAATACCATTTTCTACGTGAACAAGTGCTTGAACAAAAGGTCAAATTGGAGTATGTTCCCTCCAAAGAACAGATTGCTGATATATTCACTAAACCACTACCCAGAGAGACATCTGAATATCTCAAACAAAAGCTCGGAGTAGTTGTTGCATCATCCTGCTGTTAAATTCAACTTTTTCAGAAAAAAGGCTATTATATGCGTGTTTCATGAAGTATAGTCGTGTACACAAGTGGGTTTCTATGGGTAAAGGAGCGTATATGTGTTTCAGATAATAAAATAGTGCGGCGTGATTTGATATGGGTGCTCTGGCTGATATTGATGATTAATGTCTATATGCTCTGTTCATTAATTTTATCTGACTAACAAAGATGCCTTGATCATTGACCTGTTAACAATGCACAAGTAGCACAAGTTTAGGGGGAGCTAGCCTTCACGTACATTCAGCATTGTTGGCATTATGGTTGCTGAGTCCATCTATGGCTTCAGATATTTATACAATTTGTTACTCAAGTCATGTAAAAGTCTAGGAAATGATATGAGTCCTCTTGGACAAATGATGTAATTTGTATCCCCGCTTTACATGGGATGGATGATGTAATATTTCTTGTTTCTACCATGTATAAACAATTGGTATATCCCCACTTTGTTGGGTGGATGAGCCAAATTTGGTATATCCCCACTCGGTTGGGAGATGGATGTATGTATGAGTCATTGGTGATAGGAAGGTCATCCTCATATAGTTGAGTTATAGAGTCATGTTAGAAAATATTTTTTACAGACTCTGCTTGTACCCAAGAAGAGCATGGACGGTCTCAGTGTATCTTAGCATGTACAAAAGGGAAGCTCAATCAGAGATTTCAGCATGTACTCAGGGGAAGCATGACCAGCATAATATATGTCAAAGGGAGAAATTATCTTGGTCCAACCTTTTCCCTTGATGTCAAAGGGGGAGAGTGACTTGGTGTTGTTTTTTCCATCAAGTTCAAAGGGGGAGATTGTTCGCATTATGATACAACTGTTGTCCTTGATGGCAACTTACTCAGATGAAAGATCACGGTTCAGCATGTCAACAAAAAAGAATTACATATCAAACTACAGAGAATGAAGAAAGAGAGGTATACGCAGGTTCACCTTGACCAAGTTGCGTATACACGTAGGTTCACTGAACAAAAGTAGCGTATATGTACACATGCATTTTCACAGAAGGAAAAGCACGTATATGTTGCAAAACTAAGTTTTTGATCTGAGATATTTTGATCCATGGTATTGGTCCAAGGTATGTGGTCCGAGGTATTGACCCTAGGTATTTGGTCCAAGGTATTGGTCCTAAGTGGTTTTGATCCATGGTATTGAGAAAGGACTAAAACTATATAAGGAGGAGAAGATCATTAGGCCAGTGTGTGCAAGTATCGAATATCTGATGAAGTGTGAGAACTAGTATGTAGGTTATTGGCTTATGCTTCTCTGCTTGATCTAAACCAAGGATGAGCCTTAGCATTTGATGAGGGATAAGATCTAGTGTTGGATCGGGATCTTTAAACTTGAAATGGATTATCATTATGTGGTTTGATCATGTATAGTCTAGATCTCAATACTGACGCATGACATGTTATTATGTAAATGTTATGATCTGGGTATAATTGAAGTCTGGAATAGCTGCAAAATTATGAATTACTATTTACAGATGTGTACACTGGTTGGCTTTGATAAAAGCACATATACACGCTGGTTAGACACATGGAAGTAGTGTATGACCTTATGAAGTATGTTTCAGTTGTTTATGTTTACTGTTGCATAGTTCTGGGTTTTGTTCTCGTGACTGTATTCTAGTAACAATGTTCTGGATGATCAGATTTAGGTTATGGTGATTGAGTTTCACTGATTGGTTGATGCATATGTACTTGATGATTGTATTACAATTATGATGGTGTTGATGGGTCCAGTATGAAAATTAAATGAAACGTGGCCTTCAGATTGTGGTGTTGTGTTCCAGGAGTATCCAGTCTGAAAAGTCATGAAATGTGGTCCCTGGTAGAAGAGTGGAGTTTTCTGTAGGATGGCACCTACGTACTAGTAAACATATTGGCTAGTACAAGAGCTAGGGGTTGTAGGTCCCTTCCAGTAGTAGCTGGAGAACAAGAGAAGGTTGTACAACCTTCTGCAGGTGGGTGCCTATGTACTGGTATGAGTCTGCACCAATACAAGATTGTAAACAGATTTTCTTATTATTAAAAGAAGACAGAGACGACAGCAAAAGGTGGTTTTTACCCACATTGGGTTTCCACCTTATATCTTGGCATTCATGTGTGTTGTTTACGTGTGATGATTTATTCTTCTTTTACTGCATTATGCAATAAATCTCTGATATAGTGGTTAAAGTTCAATACATGATAAACTATCTAAATCAAAAGTTCTCTGCATATACGCTGGTTGCTTTAAGTACATTCATGTGTACATGCTAGTTCACTTAGCTAAAGTAGCATATATAAATCTGTTTGGGAAATTAAAATATTGATCTTATAATATTGATTCACCCCCCTCTCAGTATTATTTCCAACAGTGCCATGTTCCAAGAAAAAGAGGCTCAAGGAGTGAGATTGATTACTACAATGTTACATTACATGGATCTATTTAAGAGGTTTAGGGTGCACCAATTAAACTCCACCTACCAAGGCATCCTTAAAATGTTATGTAATATTATGTTGACTTGGTCAAATTAAAACAAGAAAAATAAAAATTCTATGTTATGTAATGTAATCTTATATATCAATTTTGAATTTATATTATTTTTTGTTGGTGTTAGTATAGAAATTTTTGGAAGGTGTATCAAAAGTCTCCACTTTAGATATTGGTGAAAAATAGACCTAACAACCATGGAAATAAAAGGAAAAGTTTCTAATGCTCTTTAGATCTGCAAAAGATTGTTAGAAAGTCCTGCAAAGAATAACATGCAAAATAGAAAATAAAATAACTACATATAAAACAATCCAACCCCAATGGAAGAAATTATTTTATTATTGAGATTATTATAACAAATTACACTTGATGGAGAGAAATACCGATATGGATCTATAACATCCCCCTTCGTGAGACAAGTTCTTTTGTTCCCTTGTGCTTCAACAATTGTTCTCTCTCTCAAAAGGTTGCAATGAGCAAAATGGAGAATGGATGTGTGAACTCAAAGTGGCAGCTCAAGAGTCATAAGACGACAGTGATGACGATGAAATGGTCATGTGTAGAGAGTGAGGAAAAACCTCTCTATTTATAACAAAATGCTAGGATATATCTAGATCTAGAAAAATAAAAAATATTATTCGATTTAATCAAGATTTAGTTGTTAGGAATATTTTATTATATTTTATAGAGGGAAAGATTATTTGAAATGGTCAAATATCTTTATTTAGTAAACTAACTCAAAAAAATAATGATTATTTGAGTTAATTACTGAAAGTGATTAAAATAAAAAATAAATAAAAATGATTTATTAATTACTTTAAGGGGATAAAGTCAAAGTGAGTTGGAAATAATTATTAAATAATGGTTTAATAATTATTCATGAGAGAAATAAGGGATTCATAAGGAATAATAAATAAATAATGATTTATTTAATTATTCCTAGATGGTTTAATCAAAAGCGGTTAGAAATAACATTTAAATAATAATTTAATAATTGTTTTGAAAGAATAATAAATAAATTATGATTTATTTAATTATTCTTATGGGTTTTAAACATAAATAATTTAGGAAAATAGTTTCTAAATTATTTCCTAAGGTGAAAGTGGGTTTTAATGTATAAAAGCCCATACTACATGGTGTATTTCAACCAACCTAGTACAAAATGGCTAGGTAATCATTTTTTAGGTGATAACAGTGGGGTAGTTCAGATAAACTTGACTCAGTCAAGTCACCAATAGTTTTTGAAACCCAAGTTTAAGAACCCATGGTATTCATGTGGAAAATAACCTATTTAAAGGGGGAAAAGACTCCAAGTAAATGTGTCCTTTGGTACTGTTGGATGAAAAATCTAAATTTATAATTGTCGTTTTGTGTTTTGGTGGGTAATATTTTTTCCATATCATATATTTAAATATAAAAATTATATCATTTTAACTTTACACTTTATTTATAGAAATTAAACCAGCCTAGATTCATCTTAACTCTAGATCATGAAGTGTTGAGAGGGATCAAATATCTCAAGGTAAAAATCTTTCCTCATGTTTTGCACTCGAAAAAGAGATTTGCACCTCAATAAATTTGATCCCTCTTAGCGCTTAATAGATTCTGAGTTAAGATGGATCTAGGTTGGTTACTATCATTTATAGATAACTTAAAATTGATTGAGACTTAAATATTCATAAAAATATATATGGCATCATGAATAACTTAAAATTGAAATCATGTGTAAATAATATAAAACTTTATACATAAAATTATTGTATAATTTTAATTATCAATAATTATTAGATGGATGGTAGGGATTTAATATTCTAGAATATTCATAGTAGTATTCATAAATCAAAGACTAAGATTTAACTCCAAAGTATTTATGTCCCTTTTTCCATTTTAATTAAATTGATTAATTAAGCCCACAAGGCATAGTGTAAACGGTAACATGTGTTTTGTCAAGACACCACGTCATGGTGTAAAGGTCACCGGTTTGAAACTTTGTGGGTAAAAATCCAGCCATACTAAGGGTCGGTGTGGCCCAGGCCGAGTGCAATCTTTGTGTGATTTTGACGACTTCGATGCCTCGGGGTCATGGCTACTTAATCCATAGGTTATTAATGCAATCATATTGGGACTCACATAAACTAGCAAAAAAAATTGATTTTTTAACCAACCTAGGTCCTTCTAACTCCTGAGCTATCATGCTTTGAGAGAGATCAAATCCCTTGAGGTGCACACCTTATTTTTGGAGTGTAGAACTTGAGGAAAGTTTTGCACCTCGAGGGATTTGATCTCTCTTGGCGCATGATAGATATGGAGTTAGATGGATCTAGGATGGTTCCATTTATGGGCAACAATGTCACATTTGCATATTATCATTATTATTTATGTGTTTTAGATAAAATTCATACTTTGAAATTTACATGTTTATTATTATCTATCTCTTTGAAGATTTAAAACAATTACGTGTCAATACAATGTTCGTTGGACTTGAATTCATACAAGTCAATTCGTAAATTTGAATTTGGCCATTATACATAAAGCATGTAGGTAATTTTTGTACATTAGGTCGTTGTTTAAAAGCTATATGATGAGCCTATGACTTTAAATCATGTTTTTATTTTTCTACATTTGGCCATTGCTAAAAAGATCTACAGTGGATTTACATCATGTTTTGTTTTTTCTTCGTTTTGTTATTGTTAAAAAGTTATGTGGTGGATTTACATTATATTTTTTTTTCCTAAGATGAACTTACCATTATCTTCTTTAATCTAGTCCCTATTGGATGCTTTGAATAGTTTGTGTGTTTGTGTTTGGATTTTTTGAGTGGTTTGTGTGTTTGGATTGAGATGACAATGTTTGTGGATTTTATAGTCCTTGTGTTGTATTTCAAATTTGATCCATATCAAATTTAATTAATATTTATAATTTAAATTTTAAAATTTAAATTGAGGAAATCGATACCCGTGCCATTCACTTGCAATCACTCCATCTATATGGAGTTGAGAAACTCATCAAATGATGGAGAGGAGTTCACATGGGAAAATAAAAAATAAAGAAACTTCTCTTCATGTAAGCGTCCAAGAAAAACAATTGCTCCCACCAGTGAAGTTGTTTGAGATTCAGGGGTCATGGTTTTCAAATTACTCTTAGTAGTTAAAAACACCCACTTCCACTCATTGTTATTATTTTTTGTTGGTTGGGGCAACCATAATTGAAGGTATAGTCATCCTAATAGAAATAAATATCAACTTGTGGAAAATGACCACCTTTCAAAAGCTTAACCATGGGAGCGATGACATTATATATTACATCAACGAAGACAATGTAATCAAAAAAGGAGGAGTGTGAGTTGTGTATCAAGGAATCCCACTAAGTGACTAAGGAATTGCAATGAGGAAGATAATGGTGATTGGGAAAACCTCTTTCAAGAATTATGGCTTCTCTGCAGAGATCGATACTATGAGAAATTTATGTCATAGACACATAGTTAAATCACTAGCCTTTTGCTCCTATCATGATGTTATCTTCTACTCTATCAGTACATGCCCAACGAAAAGTTGGGGTGGGTGATCCACGGAAATAATGGAGGACTCCTTTGGCTACATAGATCTAGCTAATTTGCTTCATTCTTTCTCAACTTTTATTTTTTGTGTTCATATGTAATTTTGTTATCACTTATTTTAAACTCAATTAGATTTTAACCTAGAGATAAATTCTGGCATTAATATAAATAGACCTTGTATCTAAAACATTACTATATTCCATCTTAACTTACACTCATCTTGGTATTTATATTTATTGAATTTGTAGAGTATGCATAAACTATTAAAGTAGACGAAGAAGAGCCATTATTACCAAAGCTACAACACCCTGCAAATTTTGTGTACCTTCAAATTTTGGAGCCTCCTTATGATCATGTCATCTATCCATTAAGATGATGCTTGATCAATTGGTTTGAGTGTTCAAGTCTTCCTTTAGTGATCCAGATTCTCTTTGTTACTGGAATTAACCAAGATCTTTTCTTCTATGATGTATTCAGAATTGCATGTAAAAATGTCTTGAAAACCACATGTGCATATGCTTTAAAGAAGAGGAAACATAAAGGAGATCATAAAATAATGCACACAATAGAATTTGATAACAGAGTTCATTCAATGTGGGCTATGTCTTCACATCCTCAGTTAAGAGTGGGGAGGCCACTTCATTTGTCTCTACAAGAAGATGAGTACATAATTCAATCTTTGTTAATACAAGGATGAATCCCTTATCTAGAGTGACATGTCTCTCCCAAGAGATGTTCTTATGCAAACAACTCACAAGACGTTCTCCTTCAACATGATAAAGGAATGATCTCTAACAAAGTGGCATAAATGGGCTCACACAAAAGTGGCATAAAATGGACTTCTTGAATCCACTACTTAGGTTCAAGAAATACTCATCATTATTATATTCATCTAGAAATTCTAAGACCAAAGATTGTAAACACAACTACTTTCTGGAAAAAACAAGCAAAGTGGTCAAAAGCATCAATATAGCTCCCATTCTGATGATGGCCTAAAAATCGGCTACTCAAATGAAGAAATGGGTTGTGTCATCTCTTTCCTTGCAAAAAATTATGAAATATGAGTACAAAGTTGACCATGTTATGAAACTATAAAATCTGGGCCTCTAGGGTCTCTAGAAGATTCCTTGTATATTCATGCGTCAAGGTTCCACTAATCAACGTTTTGCCTCTGTAAAATTAGCTTCTCAGATTAGAAAATTATCCGCACCATCAGACTCCTATTGAAATTTTAGTTCAAATGAGTATAAACTTGACATGTTTCTAACACAGTCAAAATTATGCCCCCAAGGAATCTAAAGATTCCTCAAAGAATTTCCAAGAGGAATATTCTAAGGAATATTCCACTAGAATATTCTCTCCTCGGTATGCACATCACATAGTTCCCAACCCTAGGTTCTTATCCCCGCTTATGGATCTACTCAACCTTTATTCCTTTCTCTCGTTGAATGAAAATAGTGTGTTTTTGTACAAGTCACTCGACAGAGTAACCAAAGCTCGATGGTTGGGCCCTTAGTTGGAAAGCCTAGTTTATGTTGCTAGTTACAGTCAAGTCTAGGGGTCAAATAATGCATGTTGCATATCATACAGTGTTTTTGTTTTATTTAATGTTGGTTTACTATTTTTTTTAACAGTTACAATAGTTTTCGTTTGTATTTGGTTCGCAGTGTTAATTGGGGTTTTCAGCAGGAGGGTCGACCATCGCCCTACACGAGTCTGACTCCCACATGTTAGATTCCTATAGCAATAGGTTTCATTTTTCATGATTGACTGGAGAAGTGCCAAATATGTTCATCCTTTCCATGCTGCAAAGGTTCCATATTTTGAATAATTTCACTATGTACAGTTGATTGACTCTTATCATAGCTTGTGATTGGCCAAACAGCTTAATATTGGCCAAGTTCATGTTTGAATTTACTTGTCTTAGAATAGAGAATAAAGGTCTGTCCAAATAGTTCAAGCTTGGCAGATGAGTAGATAGGTAGAGAAGCAAAGGAGCCCAACTGCTTAATCTGGGCCCTTGGAAGAGATAAGGGTAGACTTAGATAGGAGGGCAGCTAAAAGAAAAGAAGAGAATCAGGGTTTGCTAGTTCAAATGCACCCAATGAAAATGAAGAAAAAATGTTAGGTGTACTAGGCTAGGTAGGCAGTTTTGATGTTGCAGAAGTAGGTTTATGAGCAATTTGGTCCTTTGAAACAGGTTTCATCTCATAAATATCATAAGGTGCTATGAGAAGGTGGTTACAAAACAAATGGAGCATGACTAATTTCCCTCCTCATTTTTCCAAGAACACTTACTAACATTCCCCCAAGGGCAATGAGATCTGCTCACTGCCCTTAGTCCACTTCATTTCATGGAAAAAACTAAGTGAAACTGTGTTTTCACCTAGGCAAAACAAGCCACATTTCTTGTGTAAAATGTTTTTATTCCATTATGTTAAGTTTCCCAAAACTTCATAACTTGCTATCCTTTCATTTCCCCATGCCTAAGTTTTTCACTCTAAAAACTTAGCATTTATTCATACATATCCATCCCACATATTCATATTAACGTCCTAACTCTATTATATAGCTCCTATATAATGTTTCCCTGCCCCTATTATATATAAAAATACATAAAAAAACCCCTAAAAAACTAATATCCCAACCCTCAGCAATATAGCCATATATTAAAGGTCTTCGGGAATTATAGGTTCACTTGGAACCTTATAATAACCCCTTGTGCGCATATAACATTGGGTTTCTAACATTTGGTTAAATGAATAACCAACCCGCCCGAACCCAAAATCAAAATACATTGCAAAATCCCGCAAAGCATTATAAAACGTCGAAATATTATGGTCGGTCCCCTCACCACAACCCCCGCTATTTCCCATTCACCGTCGACCGTTGGGTCCAGGCTCTCAGATCCGACGGTGCGTTGCTGTATCGCGATCCCCACGATGCCCAAAGTTTATGTTCCAAGAAAATGGCGGTTTCGCCATCGTACAGGGGACACACATCGCCCGCCCAGTTGTATCGTGACCCCCCCGCTAAATATTGTCGTTGCCCAAAAAGCAGTGCGATAATACCATATACCGCCCTCACTTCCCACCGTTGACGTCCTCATCCACGTCAACACCCACGATGGTTGCCACCTCACCTCCTTGTCATCAGCTGACATCACCACCACATCAGCGCCACATCATTGCCACGTCCCCCACTACGTGACAAAATCACACGTCACGATGACGTCATCCAACAAAAATATGCCAAAACCCGCCAAAGTCGAAATTTTTGTTAAACCAAGGCACCAGAAGCCCATGTACTACAGACTCCTCAAAATGAGGAAAAGAGCAGAAAGAGAGATAGAGAAGAGGATATCCCTGCCAATGGACCAGCAGAACAACCGGGAGATAAGAGGCAGATATTGAATCCCTATTCTGAGGAGGAATTTTTGGAAGATACCACAAGCAGCATGAGAGATGAGGAAAGGACCGAGCAGCAAACTTCTCCATTAGCTGGCACATCAACTAGCTCATTCCAGCAAGAGCTAGAGAGGCAACATAGCATGGAAGTTTCATCCACCAGGCCTCAAAGCAAGCAAAGCTCAGATATCAAGAAAACTTTCACTGAAATAAAAGCAAAAAATGATCCAGTAAGGA
The DNA here is from genome assembly GCA_000404065.3 of Pinus taeda. NCBI lineage: Eukaryota > Viridiplantae > Streptophyta > Pinopsida > Pinales > Pinaceae > Pinus > Pinus taeda. The sequence continues at coordinate 108,816 of APFE030108910.1, read as the reverse complement.
TGCAACTTTATAATCATCTAATGAGGACAACACCCACCAATCAACAAAGGCTAATGGCTGCTTATGATATTCAGGAAAAGAAAATGATCCTCAGTCATTTCAAGCCCAAGACACAACAACCATAGTTAGCTGTTGATTATATTAGAACCAATCTGGAAGTTTTCTCTAAAGATATCCACCCAATTGACCAGATTGAATTACATAAGCAAACTCGGTTGATGGTGTACTCCGCCTTGGCAGACAAGGCATTGCTCGCTCACAAACTACAAAATTCTTTGCACAATACCTTTGCCCAATTAGAATTGGAAAAGGCTTCCTCCTTAGCTAAGGACAACAGGATTAAGTCCTTAGAATAAATTATCATCGAGCTTGGGCATAATACTAAGGAAGCAAAGGGCATCAAAGCACTAATAAAGAAGAAGGAGGACATTGCAGCCCTCAAAAAGAAATTAAAGCTGCCAATTACAATGCATCCACAAACCGCAAAAGTTGCACAGCAGAAAGAAGAGGAGGACATGGTAAATTTACTAATAAGGATGAATGAGATATTAGCAGAAACAGAGCAGGCATTGTAGAAAGCAATGAAAGAGAAGCAGGGAGAGTCGACCTCCTAGCCACCTGAAACAGCTCCAATAGGTACCACTACTCCCCCCACAGTTACAGTAGTAGTCCCTCCTACTGTCCCAGCATCAACAGCAGGTACCTCAGCTTCAGCAGCAACAACAGGGCCAGATACCAGCATGGGCATGGAAGAATTGATGAAAGCAGTAAAAGAGCTAGAGGTCCAAATGTCAGAGTTTAAAGAGGCAAAAGAGAAACTTTTCAAACTAGAGGTAAGCGATGACAAATCTAAGATAACAGTGGCAGAGAAAACCAGAGAGGTAAAGGCCCTGGAGAACAAGGTGAAATCCTTGGAAAAAGATCTCACCCTGCATAAACCTCTAGCGGACATTAAAACAATTTTGTGGACCAAAATTGGCCAGTCTATCACTGACCAATGGCAATCAATTCAAACGATCCATGAACAAATAGAATTGATAGAAAGAGCCCAAGTGGAAATTCAAAGGGCCAGGGCATCATTGGGAAACATGCCTGAGCAGGCCAATAGACTAATCCATTTTTTGAATACTCATACCAAAGAACAGTTAGCAGCTTTGGAGATCAGGGACAGAACAGGCACCATTTTGACAGTGAAAAAGGTGCTAACTATGAGGAGTTTTATACAGAATTTGGAAAGGAAGTGCCAAGAAATGCAGATGGAGATAAATGCCTTCACGGAGAAGTTTACGGTCTTGTAGCAGAAGGGTCTACCCAGTTTATTAACCAGCAATCAAAGACTGTTAACACATGAACAATATGCTCACAGGGTAAACACATATGTTGCCAATCAGATCACAGCATCATCAAGCACTTCATAAGACACAGGACATCCCTCTAGACAGAGCTTATATGACAAATTGGAAAATCTGTTCTATATTGAACATGAAATAAATCATCTTTTTGAAGTCCAGCCCAACTTCTACAGGTATACTAAAGCTAATGAGACATTAATAAAAATACAAAGACATCAGTTGCCAACAGACCAATGGTGGCAGAGCATGCTGGAAGTTTTACCAAGGAAATTCTGATTTTTCTTTTTTCTACATTTGGTCAAATGACAAAACACGTGGCAAATATAATAAAGATGAGAACAATAAAGGAAGGGAGTCAAGCTGGGGCTGTTGCTTAACAAAACAGGACCATGCACAGATAACAGAGTCGGGACAACAACACGGGATATCAAGCCGACTCATTCAGTTCAAAAAGTCAAAAATATCTGACCAACTAAAGCGGCTAGCACAGTAGCAATAACTTCTGCATTTATTTCTACATTTATTTCCCTTGTCCGAGTAGGTGGAGGAAGTTATTGCTTGATATCTTCTCTACAAGATATTTTGTAACTCTTTTTTGTATAAAGACCTTCCCCATGAGATGTATTCGGGGTTGGTGATTTCTTCTCTGGACTGCGTTGTAACTCTGAGATTTTTAATACAAAGCTTGTTGAAGTTCACTGCTACTGGACCATCTGAATGTGGTTTTGATGTTCTAGGGCCTGCTACAGAATTCTTGAGTCTTTCTATGGATCAATAAGTTGTTCGTTTTGTGTTTTCCGTGTTTGCAAATTTCATATATGTTTCATAATCTTAGTAACAGGGAAAAATAACAGCCCAAAATTTGTTTAAACACACTCTATGTTCAATCTCTATTGTTAATTATGTTTTCTTCAGAATTAGAATAAACAGGAATTATTAGCTGCTCCTGTTGCCACTGATTCTTTCATTTTGAATATTACCAAGGAATTCTTTAGCAGGCTTACATTCCATCAATTTCCAGATTTTAAAATTGTTCCAAGGTCGATTATCTTGCTCGGTAGTATTGCCCTTTATCAAAGAAAACACACTCAGCAGTTCGTCCTCATAGACTCCATTTTCCCAATGGAATAAACTGTTTCAGACTTGCTTCCCAGCTCTGTTTAAGATCACCATCCAACAAACTTAAAACAAAACCCTGTACATCATAACTGGCCTAAAAATACCTCAAAACAAAGCTAAATTATAAAGAGAGAGCCCTCTCTGGATGCAGTTTTGCTAGAAACTGCATCTAAAAGATTGGTTAGTGGTTACCTCGGTTGTACTCCCTTTTCTCACAAGTTTTGGGGAACAACCTGAGTGATAACATCATTGGCGACTCAACTGGGGACTGAATGAATGTTTGTTACTGCTGTCTAAATTCTAAAACTACAGATGGAGCCTGAAGTTAGCCAGGCAGCCTTTGAAACTATTTTTGCTATGCAATCACGGGAGTAAATAAAAGCTACTTCAGTCTAACTCCAGTCTAGCTTTAGATTTTAAACATCTGTCTCAAAGATTTGATTAGTTTCCTTGTTTCAAACATACCTGAAGGAAAGCCCAACTCCTCCTATATTTCAAAATCTTCCTTCAAGATATTGTCAAAACTTGTATCCTCCAAATATTCCCAGAAAATACCAACAATATATTTTTAGAAGCTGGCTCCAAAGAAGAAAGTTTGGTATACTAGGTCAAACCCAGATCCAAATCCTCCAGCTATCTTTGAAAATCCTAATTTAATCCCTAAGCGCCTTATAATCCAAGAAAACCAAGAAAATTTTGTTGAGTTAAACCTTAATACACCTCAGCAAAACCCCATCCAAACTATGCTTACTACTGGAAAATCACCAGTCCTTTCTCCTATCTCTACTGATTTTTCTAGTCCACCATCATCACTCCAAACCTCTTTTCCACTCCTCCATCCACAACACTTATCTCAGTTGTTATCCCTGTGCTTCCAGATTTCCCATTTTTACATGTTAATATGACAAATCAATATGCTCCCTTGCAGTTACCTGCAAATCCAGGGGCTATGCTCCAAGACTATCAAAGCAAAATCACCTATTTTGATGGTACAGGAACCTATATAGCTCAACAACATACCAAGAATATGACAGACTATTTTGAAAACTATGAAATTGATGATGATGATGTTAGGATGAAAATTTTCATCCAGAGCTTAATTGGTGATGTAAGGACCTGGTTTAGGGCACTCCATGCAAATACCATTGCTAACACAGATGCCCTTTATCATATGTTCATGAATAGATGGGAAAAGAGAAAGGACCCATTACACATCCTATCAAATTATGAAAGCTTGAAAAGAGGTCCACAAGAAAGCGTCCAAGATTACTGTGCTAGATTTAATAATGTGTACAATGCTATTCCTCAGAATCTTAGACCACCACCAGACTTAGCCTTGATCAAATTCCCTGATGGATTTGACTCGGACATGGCTTACCAGCTTAGGGAGAGAGCTCCTCCAAGCTTAGAAGACATGTAGAGCATAGCTCTAAGTGTTGAAGCCAATCTGATTTCTAAAAGAAATCGGGCTAGATCTGAGAGAAGAACAACCTTTAAGGAAGAACCTTCTACATTTGAACAAAAATTAGATGCAATCATCAAAGGTATGGACAGACTGGGAGATAGAGTGGAAACTATTGAGAGGAAATCTTCATGGGAGGGTCAACCAAGCAACACTACTAGAAATCCAAACTTTAGAAAAAAACAAAATCCAAATCTAGGAAAAGTTGGTCTAGACCAAAACATAAGGCCCCGATTCCAAGAAAACTATGCAGAAGCTTCAACATCTAGTGAACCAACAGAGGATACCCAAATTTTCTTGATGGGTCTCAATGGTGAACAGCAAATCTTCCTAACTCGAGAAGACCAAGAAGCTCACACTCTTGGTCAGTTTCAAATTCAATCAGGAGAGTCTTTTAATTTCAAAGAAGGATATGATGCAGTTGTCTATGAAGTGCATAAGCAATACAATCTTAGGAGTAGAAGAATAGACATCCCTGATGATCCCAAGTAGAAACCAATCAAGCAGCCTAACAAAACCAAACCCAAGGATCATCATATACAAAATATTCCTAAATCAACTTCCAATCCAAATAGTCCAACAGTCGAAGATATTTCAGACCTAGAAAAATTAAACCAGCACCCTCCAACTATTTTTCCTCTTGAGGAAATTGTAGAGGAACCCGTAGAAAACGGTGTCAAACCGACTTCAGCTCATAATAATATTCCAGTGAAAGAATCAGTTACAAAAACTCACCTAAAAAGGATAACCTTACTACCCGAAATATCAAAATACAAACGGAAAAACCTTTCAATTTGGAAACTCAAATAAGTATGTTAAAAATGGCCATCCCACTGTCTGAATTGCCTAGGCATGAAGTTTTTAGAGAACAAATCGGTAGATCATTACAGATTTCAGAAAACAAAGATTCAGTGAATGTCCTTGATGATCAACCAGAACTCATATTTGGCCCTGAAGCAAATGGCAAATCGGTAGATGTAGGAGTTCCTTCTTTCTATGTCAGCTTAAATATACATGATAAGATACTTCACAATGCATTGTTTGATTCTGGGGCCTCTCATAACTTAATGCCCAAATCTGTGATGGAAAAATTAGAGCTTGACATAACTAGACCATACAAAGACCTATTCTCATTTGATTCTAGCCAATTTAGATGTCTAGGCTTAATCAAGGATCTGTGTGTATCATTAGTCCAATATCCAGCCAAGACAATTTTAATGGATGTGGTGGTAGCTGATATCCCACCCAAGTATGGAATGATGTTATCTAGATCATGGGGTACCAAACTACAAGGATCTTTGCAACTTGACATGTCTTATGCTACCATCTCAGTCATTTGGCCAGCCAAAGAGACTGCATAGAGAAACTTTGATGAAGTATGTGGTCAGAAACCAAGACAAACCCCAAAACTTTCCCATTTATTCCATGCATTCAGACATGGATTCTTTCATCTTGTACAACACTGAGACTCATACCCCAACTGATGTTAAAATTTTGGCATTAAACCAGAATGAATTCCTAGATGAAAAATCCACAGTTCAGATTCAAGAAGTCTCTGAGAACAGTCATATAGCAGTCACACAAGAAACACCAAAAGAAAATGAAGATCCAAATCTGTCTGCTAAACAAATTGAGACAATTCCTGATAATAGTTCTAAACAAGAAACCCTGTGTTATCTAGAGTTTGATGGATCTGTTAATAAGCTAGGAGCAGGGGCAGGCATTTGGATTCACAACATGAAAAATGACTATGTTGAAGGGCATGCATATAGATTGAATTTCAGATGCACTAACAACATGGCCGAATATGAAACCCTTTTGCTCGGGCTCAAAATGATCAAAAGCCTAGGGCGGATAGGATATCAGTTTTAGGAGATTCTAATTTGATAATTCAGCAAATGAAAGGTAACTTTGTCACAAATGACATTAGATTGAGATCATACAGAGGGGCAACAATTGAAATTCTCAACACATTTCTAGAATCCCAACTCACCAAAATCCCAAGGAATCAAAATTTACATGCTCATAGCCTAGCAACCTTTGCCAGTACTTGCAAGCTGCCATTTGGTCCTGCTCATCGTTTCACAGCTGAAATCAAACACAGACCAGGTGTTCCAGACAATGTAAAAAATTGGCAAGTCTTTGACAATGACACTCAAATCAATAATTTCCTGACCCTCAAAGAAGAGTTTTCCAGCACAAAAATAGATACAAGTTCTGCAAGTGAAAATGATCAAATAGACACAGTTGAGACACATATTTCTGCTGAGATAGCAAACCAAATTCTACATCCCACTAAGTTTGCTAAATCAGATTTATAGAAACTTGAAGAAAAAGAATGTGAGGATGCCATTGGAGGAGAATGTGAAGTCATTAATTTGAAGGATAATTTTTTACCTACAGGCCTCACCCCTTTGGAAGACATTTTTGACTCAAATGACATTTCTAGGAAACCTAAAATACAGCCATTAAACGCAGAAATTGAGGACTGTAATATAGGAACTGCAGAGAATCCTAAAATCATAAAATTATGCAAAGCCCTGTCTCTTGACCAAAAACTGAAGTATGTTGAACTGTTTAAAAAATTTCAAGATGTTTTTGCATGGAGTTATGAGGACCTAAAGTCTTATGATACATCTGTTATCCAACACACCATACCTCTCAAGGAAAACCAAAAACCTTTCAAACAGAAACTTAGGAGGGTCAACCCTGTGCTCTTCCCTTTGATTGAGAAAGAAGTTAAGAAAATGTATGATGCTGGAATTATTGCTCCCATCATATTCTCAGAATGGGTTTCAAATTTGGTGCCCACTAGAAAGAAGACAAGGGAGATTAGGTTGTGTGTTGATTTGAGAAATTTGAACAAAGTCTCTTTAAAGGACAACTACCCCTTACCCAAAATGGATCACATTCTACAAAGGGTAGTGGGTGCTTCAAGGATATCACTGTTAGATGGATTCTCAAGCTTCAATTAGATCCTAATGCACCCTGATGACCAAGATAAAACTACCTTCACAACCCCTTGGGGAGCATTCAAATATGTAAAAATGCCTTTTGGACTCAAGAATGCAGGAGCAACTTTTCAAAGAGCCATGGATATAGATTTTGCTAAAGAAATCCATGATTTTTTAGTCATTTACCTAGATGACCTTACATCTTTTTCCAAATTAGATCAAGAACACCTAGATCATCTCAAGCAGGTATTCTTAATTTGTAGAAAATATGGTATATCATTGAATCCAAAGAAATCATTGTTTGGCCTAGAAGAAGGAAAATTATTGGGCCATATCATCTCTAAAGAAGGCATTAGAATTGATCTAGACAGAATACAAGCTATCTTGCAAGTCCCTCACCCTAGAAACATCAAAGAACTACAAGCCTTTTTGAGGAAGATCAATTTTCTAAGAAGATTCATACCAAACCTGGCCGAGCTGATAAGATTGTTGAACAACATGCTGAAAAAGAATTCCAAGGTTAAGTGGACAATAGAAGCTAAGGAAGCCTTTGAAGAAATCAAAAAAACTTTGACTCAAACACCAGTCCTCACAAGCCCCAATTTTTACAAGGAATTTATCATACTCCCATTTGCATCAAAACATACAATTGTTGTTTTTTTGCTTCAAAAAGATGACCAGGGATGTGAAAAACCCATAGCCTTCTTTAGCAAGGCACTTAGAGATGCTCCACTCAAATATCAAATCATGGAGAAACAAGCATATGCACTTGTGAAGGCCATCAAGGACTTTAGAGTTTACATCTTGTACTCTCATGTGATTGCTTATGTTCCCAATGCTGTTGTTAAAGACATCCTAACCCAAGAAGGAATTGAAGGCAAAAGGGGCAAATGGATAGCTACCATACTAGAATATGACAATGAAATCAAACCAACAAAATGGATAAAAGGACAAGGACTAGCTAAACTCATGACTGAAACCAAATTTCAAGCCCTTGACATAAATCAACTGGATAATGAACAGGAAATGGTGACTCCACAGATCAATCAAGCCTTTTTACAATCACCTTGGTATGCTAACATATGTTTTGTATTATTAAACCTGCAAGCTCCTCCAGGATTATCCAGAACTAAGAAAATATTTTTGAAAATGAAAGCTTCCAAGTTCTGTATTTTAGATCATGCTTTCTTTTGGAAAAACCATGAAGGTGTTTTATTAAATTGTCTAATCAAAGAAGAAACTGACAAAGTGCTTAAAGAGTTTCATGCAGGGATTGTGGTGGACATTTATATTGGAAATTAACTACTAATAAAATCCTAAGGGCTAGATTTTATTGGCCCACCCTATTTTTTGATGTAAAGAAATATGTAACTTCTTGCCACAAATGCCAAATTTTTGAAGGCAAGAAAAAGTTGTTGCCTCTGCCCCTCAAGCCCATTTCCACTGAAAAACCATTTCAACAATGGGGTTTAGACTTCATTGGGGAAATCCACCCTTCATCCTTTGGCCAGCATAAATGGATTTTGATTGCTACAGACTATTTTACTAAGTGGATAGAGGCCATCCCTTGTAAGCAAGCCAATGACTCAATAATCATGCAATTCTTAGAGACCAACATCTTGTCTAGGTTTGGCTGCCCGAAGAAGATTATTACAGACAATGTTGTTGCCTTTAAATCTAAGAGAATGATCAATTTCTGTCATAAATACCACATTACCTTGGGCCATTCTACAACCTATTACCTTCAAGGTAATGGTCTAGCTGAATCCTCCAACAAAAGATTGATCAACATCATTAAGAAAGTCTTGGAGGAGAACAAGAAAAATTGGCATAAAAAGCTTCTAAATGCAGTATGGGCAGACAGATTGACCACTAAGAGATCTATTAGGACAAGTCCCTATGAATTGGTTTATGGTATGGAGGCAATATTCCCTTCTTCTTTGGGAATCCCAATGATAAAGTTGCTACAAGAGATACAGGCAGAACCTAATAATATTCAGAGAAGGATCAATCAAACTATTCACTTGCAGCAGACAAGAGAGGAGGTCTATCAAAGAGCTTAAGTTCTACAAGAAAAGCTTAAAAAGATATTTGATAAAAGAACCAAAGCAAAGGATTTCTTCATTGAGGATAAAGTTTTAAAGTGGGATTCTAGGAGAGAAGATAGGGGAAAACATGGAAAATTTGATTTCTTGTGGAGAGGACCATTTATCATTTAGATTGTACAAGGAAACAACACCTACTTTTTGAAAATCTTGAATGGTACAGAGGCAGATGATGGACCAGTCAATGGCCGAATGCTGAAGCATTATTTTGATCCACTTTGTTAAAGATACCAGCATTGTAATTTGTACAAAACAGTGTTTACTTTCTACAGTTTATTACAGCAATAAGATAGGGAATAAGTTGCAGCAAATTTTGAGGAAAAGGCAAGGAATTGTGCCACCTTTGGGTATTGCATTTTAAGTTTATCAGAAGAAGCTAAAGAAGCAGACTTGGGAGTTGTGAAAATGATGACAAATATTCGGATAGAGTATCCTAAACAGAGCTGCAACTATTTGAATCAATTCATGAGAAATTTATAGATATTACAGAGGCACCAATTTGTGTATAGCAAAGGAGAAATTTCAGAGTACAGCAAGAATTGAATATAAGGCCATCTGACCTGCTGTTCTTGACTTTTCACCAGGAAAAGCCATCCCCAAGTGGAGCCACTGTTAGATTCCTATACCAATAGGTTTCATTTTTCATGATTGATTGGAGAAGTGTGCCAAATATGTTCATCCTTTCCATGCTGCAAAGGTTCCATATTTTGAAGAATTTCACTATGTACAGTTGCTTGACTCTTATCATAGCTTGTGATTGGCCAAACAGCTTAATCTTGGCCAAGTTCATGTTTGAATTTACTTGTCTTAGAATAGAGAATAAAGGTATGTCCAAACAGTTCAAGCTTGGCAGATGAGTAGATAGGTAGAGAAGAAAAGGAGCCCAACTACTTAATCTGGGCCCTTGGAAGAGATAAATGTAGACTTAGATAGGAGGGCAGCTAAAAGAAAAGAAGAGAATCAGGGTTTGCTAGTTCAAATGCACCCAATGAAAATGAAGAAAAAATGTTAGGTGTACTAGGTTGGGTAGGAAATTTTGATGTTGCAGAAGCAAGTTTATGAGCAATTTGGTCTTTTGAAACAGGTTTCATCTCATAAATATCATAAGCTGCTATGGCAAGGTGGTTACAAAACAAATGGAGGATGACTAATTTCCCTCCTCATTTTTCCAAGAACACTTACTAACATCCCCCCAAGGGCAATGATATCTGCTCACTGCCCTTAGTCCACTTCATTTCATTGAAAAAACTAAGTGAAGCTGTGTTTTCACCTAGGCAAAACAAGCCACATTTCTTATGTAAAATGTTTTTATTCCATTATGCTAAGTTTCCCAAAACTTCATAACTTGCTATCCTTTCATTTCCCCATGCCTAAGTTTTTCACTCTATAAATTTAGCATTTGTTCATACATATCCATCCCACATATTCATATTAACGTCCTAACTCTGTTATATAGCTCCTATATAATGTTTCCCCGCCCCTATTATATATAAAAATACATAAAAAAAAACCCCAAAAAACTAATATCCCGACCCTCGGCAATATAGCCATATATTAAAGGTCTTCGGGAATTATAGGTTCACTTGGAAGCTTATAATAACCCCTTGCACGCATATAACATTGGGTTTCTTTTAACATTTGGTTAAATGAATAACCAACCCGCCTGAACCCAAAATCAAAATACATTGCAAAATCCCGCAAAACATTATAAAACGCTGAAATATTATGGTGGGTCCCCTCGCCACAACCCCCGCTACTTCTCGTTCACCGTCGACCGTTGGATCCAGGCTCTCAAATCCGATGGTGCGTCGCTATATCGCGATCCCCCTGACGCCGGAAGTTTATGTTCTAGGAAAATGGTAGTTTTGCCACCGTACAGGGGACACGCATCACCCGCTTGGCTGTATCGCAGCCCCCCCGCTAAATACCGCCGCTGCCCAAAAAGCGGTGTGATAATACGATATACCACCCTTGCTTCCCACCGCTGACGTCCTCGTCCACGTCAACACCCACGACGGCTGCCACCTCACCTCCTTGTCATCAGCTAATGTCACCACCATATCAGCGCCACGTCATTGCCACGTCCCCCACTATGCAACAAAATCACACGTCACGATGACGTCATCCGACAAAAATACGCCAAAACCCCCCAAAGTCGAAATTTTCGTTAAAAAGAGGTGAAAGTGTCATTTTCGCTTGTTTTTGTTTGTCTTCTCTGCACAACATCTGCATGCCAATTTGCGTTCAACGGCAGTCATTCGACCATACAGTCCACCACCCAGCTAATTTTCTCCATAGTTCGGCCCTTCAGCTCGGTTCACCACCTGCAACTCGCACATTTCACCATTAAAACAAGTATTTACATGATTTTTGCTCCCGAACCCTGCTTTCTAAGTTTTCTCTGTTAATTCTTGAAAAAATGCCATAATTTGAGTTACATTCGTCAAAATACCTGCAAAATTGCCCACTGAAACTACTATTGTGCCTAATTTTTTACTTAAAAACTTGCCAACTCCCTCTTCCTCTGCAAATTTCTCCCATTAAGTCAAGCTCGAGGTCACTCTAGTCTGTGATTGTCGAAGGAAAGGCCCTGAAACTATTTCTACCCATTCCTTGCTGAAAAAACTCTCCAAGCTTCATTTTCTGCTACAAATTCTACCCAGCAAGTCAAAACAAAACACTCTAGTCTGCAAATCCTCTGAAAAAGGCCCCAGAGTCGCTATTTTACTCACTTTTGCTGTATAGATCCACATTCCAATTAAAAACACAAGAGAATTTATAAGATGGAAGCCCCTGCTCCAGTGGCCCTCAATGTGGCCCCTCTCAATGCTCCACATAAAGAACTTGAATGGTTACCCCTAGCTGACAAGGATTTCCATATTAATGACATAATGGGTAACAAATCTCATCTCCAGGCCTTCTGTGAGATCAGGAACAGCTACAGAAACAAAGCTGATATCTTTGGAATTTGGGAGTCCAATATGCCCATGTACTACCTCCCTTGTGTCAATGTTTTTCCTGACCTCATTCACCAATTCCATGCCAATTATGAGCCCACTCAAAGGGCAGTGATGTCTCCTTCTGGAATAATTCTATTTTATATCACCCCTGAATCTATAAATGAGATGTTGCATTTTAAGCCAACTGGGCCATTGACTCCTCTTTCCTTGGGACTTTTGCTTGACCAAGGTGCCAAATTGCCAAGTTCAAAAATAACCAGAATAGGCCAATTATTTATGAAACCAAATTGTCAACCTCAGGAACCTCCTCCATATCTAGACTCATGGTTTAATGAAGCAGGAAACTTTATTATTGATATGATAGCCTACATCCTGGGATTCAAAACTAGTGAGTATGTAGATGAAACCACATTGGTCCGCTTATCCATCTTTACTCCAGGACAGCCCCCCGCTGTTAGGTATGATTATGCCACCTTCATAGATGATAAGATCCATGAGAAATTCATGAGCATGGACAGAGAAAGAGTGTTTAAATACACATCATACATACATCATTTGTTGCCCTACTATCAGCCAGATAGTTTTCAAATTCCCCTCAGAAAATTGGATTTAAAAGGGGAGCGAAGGTCTGTAATCTTCTGGACCTCAGTCTTCCACCATGTTTACTACTCTCCTTATACTTATTTCGAATTCATTGATCTATTCATATATCTAACCACCTCTTTACTGATGACAAGTCCTCCAGACAGACTTTCTGGTGAAATGCAGAGAATTCTACAATGCTCCAAGAGCTACAATATAGGTGACCGGTACTTTTACCATAATCACACTGTGATCTGAATATACGGCTGTGAGTTGTGCCCCTACAAATTGCCAAAATATGTGCTAGTGCGATTGTTTGCACTGGAATACTTCAGACAATTTATCCAAGCAGATGTAATCCATTTCTGTGAGGCCAAGAAAAAGGCACAACTCAAAATAAGAAATCAGCTGGGCCCTTTCACCTTCAATAAAAGGGAAGCCTGGCAAGAGGTTGATGGTATTTTAGGGCACAGACTCATGCAGAAACAAAGTTTCTATTAGGCACCGTATGACCCCAATCATCTCATAAGTTATAGGAAAGTGAAAAATAAGTTGCCCGCATATGTTCATTGTAAAATCCCCGAAATCCAACAATATGCTAATCAACAAGAGTGGCTAGAGGGCACATTAGTTGAAGAGATAACTGAAGAAGAGAAATTGGAAAAGGAAATGAAAGAGCTTGAAAAAACACTTGACCTGGACTCTTTTGGACAGGTATCCTTCAAGCTGCCCCAGCACATTGGAGGTGATACATCTTTTGCTGAGAGCTCACAGCAAACATCACAAAAGGCCAGTTCAGCAGCAGCAAAGGGAAAGGAGGTGATGGATACAGAACAACAAACAATGGCAAATCAGCCTACCACATCAAAATAATAGGGTCAAGGGAAAGTTTCCCCAGCTCAAACCAAGGCACCAGAAGCCCCTATACTATAGACTCCTCAAAATGAGGAAAAGAGCAGAAAGAGAGATAGAGAAGAGGATACCCCTGCCAGTGGACCATCAGAACAACCGGGAGATAAGAGGCAGAGATTGAATCCCTATTCTGAGGAATAATTTTTGGAAGATACCACAAGCAGCATGAGAGATGAGGAAAGGACCGAGCATCAAACTTCTCCATTAGCTGGCACATCAACTAGCTCATTCCAGCAAGATCTAGAGAGGCAACATAACATGGAAGTTTCATCCACCAGGCCTCAAAGCAACAAAGCTCAGATATCAAGAAAACTTTCACTAAAATAAAAGAAAAAAATGATCCAGTAAGGATGCAACTTTATAATCATCTAATGAGGACATCACCCACCAATCAACAAAGGCTAATCGTTGCTTATGATATTCAGGAAAAGAAAATGATCCTCAGTCATTTCAAGCCCAAGACACAGCAACCACAGTGAGCTGCTAATTATATTAGAACCAATATTGAAGTTTTCTCTAGAGATATCCACCCAATTGACCAGATTGAATTACATAAGCAAACTGGGGAGATGGTGTACTCCACCTTGGGAGACAAGGCATTGCTCGCTCACAAACTACAAAATTCTTTGCACAATACCTCTGCCCAATTAGAATTGGAAAAGGCTTCCTCCTTAGCTAAGGACAACAGGATTAAGTCCTTAGAAGAAATTATCATCGACCTCAGGCATAATCCTAAGGATGCAAAGGGCATCAAAGCACTAATAAAGAATAAGGAGGAGGACATTGCAGCCCTCATAAAGCAATTAAAGCTGCCAATTACAATGCATCCAGAAACCACAGAAGTTGCACAACAGAAAGAAGAGGAGGACAGGGTAAGTTTACTAATAAGGATGAATGAGAGATTAGCATAAACAGAGAAGGCATTGTAGAAAGTAATGAAAGAGAAGCAGGGAGAGTCGACCTGCCAGCCACCTGAAATAGCTCCAACAGGTACCACTGCTCCCCCCATAGTTACAGCAGTAGTCCCTCCTACTGTCCCAGCATCAACAACAGGTACCTCAGCTTCAGCAGCAACAACAGGGCCAAATACCAGCATGGGCATGGAAGAATTGATGAAAGCAGTAAAAGAGCTAGAGGTCCAAATGTCAGAGCTTAAAGAGGAAAAATAAAAACTCGCCAAACTAGAGGTAAGCTATGACAAATCTAAGATAACAGTGGCAGAGAAAACCGAAGAGTTAAAGGCCCTAGAGAACAAGGTGAAATCCTTGGAAAAAGATCTCACCCTGCATAAACCTCTAGCAGACATTAAAACAATTTTGTGGACCAAAATTGGCCAGTCTATCACTGACCAATGGCAATCAATTCAAATGATCCATGAACAAATAGAATTGATAGAAAGGACCCAAGTGGAAATTCAAAGGGCCAGGGAATCATTGGGAAACATGCCTGAGTAGGCCAATAGACTAATCCATTTTTTGAATACTCATACCAGAGAACAGTTAGTAGCTTTGGAGATCAGGGATAGAACATGCACCATTTTGACAGTGAAAAAGGTGCTAACTATGAGGAATTTTATACAAAATTTGGAAAGGAAGTTCCAAGAAATGCAGATGGAGATAAATGCCTTCACAGAGAAGTTTACAGTCTTGCAGCAGAAGGGTCTACCCAGTTTATTAACCAGCAATCAAAGATTGTTAACACATGAACAATATGCTCGCAGGGTAAACACATATGTTGCCAATCAGATCACAGCATCATCAAGCACTTCAGAAGACACAGGACCTCCCTCTGGACAGAGCTTATATGACAAATTGAAAAATCTATTCTATATTGAACATGAAATAAATCATCTTTTTGAAGTCCAGCCCAACTTCTACAGGTATATTGAAGCTGATGAAACATTAATAAAAATACAAAGACATCAATTGCCAATAGACCAATGGTAGCAGAGCATGTTGGAAGTTTTACCAAGGTAATTCTGATTTTTCTTTTTTTTCTACATTTGGTCAAATGACAAAACACGTGGCAGATATAATAAAGATGAGAACAATAAAGGAAGGGAGTCAAGTTGGGGCTGTTGCTTAACAAAATAGGACCACGCACGGATAACAGAGCCGAGACAGAAGCACGGGATATCAAGCCAACTCATTCAGTTCAAAAAGTCAGAAATATCTGACCAACTAAAGCAGCCAGCACATTAGCAATAACTTTTGCATTCATTTCTACATTTATTTCCCTTGTCCGAGTAGGTGGAGGAAGTTATTTCTTGATATTTTCTCTACAAGATATTTTGTAACTCTTTTTTGTATAAAGACCTTCCCCGTGAGATGTATTCAGGGTTGGTGATTTCTTCTCTAGACTGCGCTGTAACTCTGATATTTTTAATACAAAGTCTATTGAAGCTCACTACTGTTGGACCGTCTGAATGTGGTTTTGATGTTCTGGGGCCTGCTACAGAATTCTTGGGTCTTTCTATGGATCAATAAGTTGTTCTAAACTGTGTTTTGTGTTTTCTATGTTTGCAAATTTCATATATGTTTCATAATCTTAGTAACAGGGAAAAAGAATAGCCCAGAATTTGTTTAAACACACTCTGTGTTCAATCTCTGTTGTTAATTATGTTTTCTTCAGAATTAGCATAAACATGAATTCTTAGCTGCTCCTGTTGCCACTGATTCTTTCACTTTGAATATTACCAAGGAATTATTTCTGCTCCTTGATAATATTCATGCACTTCCCTCTGCCAACATGATGAAGGATTCTTAACTGCCCTTCATCCACTGGCTTACATTCCATCAATTTCCAGATTTTAAAATTGTTCCAAGATCGATTATCTTGCTCTGTATTATTGCCCATTATCAAAGAAAACACACTCAGCAATTCATCCTCATAGACTCCATTTGCCCAATGGAATAAATTGTTTCAGACTTGGTTCTCAGCTCTGTTTAAGATCACCATCCAACAAACTTAAAAAAAAAAACCCTGTACATCATAACTAGCCTAAAAATACCTCAAAACAAAGCTAAATTATAAAGAGAGAGCCCTCTCTGGATGCAGTTTGGCTAGAAACTGCATCTAAAAGATTGGTTAGTGGTTACCTCGGTCGTATTCCCTCTTCTCACAATTTTTGGGGAACAACCTGAGTGATAACTCCGCCAACCCTGACATATATAGTTTTCATTTGGTTGTGGGAAAGTTCTACAACCATGACCCTTTTTATTCAATATATATTGTTATATATATGCAGCAGTTGGCAGGGGTGGTGGCCTGCCACCCCATTTTTTATTTTATTTTAAAATAACCAATACAAAATCTTCGCTTGGAATTAAGGGGTCACCGGAAATATTAAGTAGGTGAAAATTTGACCAAATTTGTATGTCGTTAAGTGCCAAAATTTCTCTTAGTTATTTTTTGCCAATTTTAGCAGATTCTACAAGATTTAGTTAGACCACCATATTTAGTGAGCCTCCAAATTTAACTTGCGGCAAAAGTACTACTCCCTTTGACTTGAACTTTGACTGCCAATAACTTGTGCATACAAAATCATATATGAGTGTCACATGCACTGTTGGAATAAATATGACGAGATATTCATTCTGGTCCTAGTTTCGATGAAATTCTGGTAAATGATCCAAATCAAGCTCTTTATCAGAGAAATCTTCTTGCTATTGTGAATTGCGAGTGTGAATGATAACCAGAGATTGAACGTGGAACAAAAAGGAAAATGGAGAAGAACAAAGATCTATATGAGGCCTTCTACAAGATGGAAAACATGGTAGATATATCGTTTGCAGATTATGAGGAGAAAATGGAAAAATAAGAAAAGGAGAAAGAGAGAAAAGAGGATGATGCTACATCTCCATCTTCAGGTGAATATTCTTCTTCTTCATATTCTTCTCATGATTCAAATGAAGAGATCAACCAAAGCCTTCAAGCATAGAACATTGAATTGAAGAGACTTCTACAAGAAGCAGAGGTTGTAGCTTCAATTATGAGCCACAGAAGAGGCCTTGGAAAAGTTGAAGTGTAATGAAGGCTTAGCGAAGCCATCATCACCTGCTTGAAAATCAACAGTTGAGGTAAATAGTGCTAGTAATTCTTCAGTTTAATTTTCACATTATGATGATGATTTGGGTGATTTTGAAAATCACACTATAAGCATTGGCTTGAGATTAATGGTCAAGGAATTATCAATCCCATCCAAGTGGTGGAATTACCAAGACATGTAGGATTCGGCTATGTCAAAAAGGAGGAGACAAGAGATTCTCCAAGTGACAAGTATGATACAATGAAAGATGTTGAGAGTTCATAACAACCTTCCATTAATCATGATTGTGGATCATCTCCAAAGGGAGGTGAGAATTTCAAAGGAAGAGCTAAGGAAAGCTCTCATCGCTAGTGTTGCACCAAATACAACCAAGAAAGCTATAAAAATTCTCGGTATTCTAATGTTCTTTTGATTAAAAGCAAATTGATAGTGACGAGAAAAACTTATGGCTTAGAAAACCTTGTACCTTTTGTGGCTTGTATAACCATGTTGTTGCCAAATGTTGGAAAATAATGGCAGCGAGAAAGAGGACAAGACATGAAGACTCTTCTCACATGAATTTAGGAAGAAGGTCAAGAAATACTGGAGGAAGAAGATTTTTTGCAGCCATTACAAAAAGAGTGGACATCAAGAAGCCACATGTTGGGAAATCCATAACCAGAAAGAACATGTGAAGGAACTAGTCAATGAAGTTGTTCAACAAGAGAGTCTATTACAGGAAGAAGATCCATTGACCTGGTTGGATGAGAAATCATGGCATCATAACATTTTTCTTATCATGGCCACATTTGTAAATCACATGTTGTAATTGTTTGTAAAAGTGGTGAAGTGTTTGCCATCACTTATGAATGCAACATGGTGATATTTTTGGCCTTTTAGTTTATAATTTGGGAAATGGTTTCTGAAGTAAACTTACCATGGGCATGTTATAAACTCTTAGTAAGTATGGGGTTTGATTGGTCATTATTGGTCTTATAATTGAACATGTATTAGCATTTATGGGTTTGCATATGATACAAGTGTCGGTTTCATCATTTCAAGTTACAAAGTACAAAGGTGAAGGAAAGGGTAGGTGGCTAGTCAAGGAAGTTGTTATGCAAATCAAGAATGTAGTCATTTTTGTTCTTTTGGAGGACCAAAACCTCATCAGTGGGGAGGAATGATCCAGGTGGCTCTACATAGGCCCAAAAATCAAATTCTTTGGATTTTGTTGAAACCGTGACTAGAACAAAGAGCTCGTCATCATGATTCCAACGATGAAAATGACACTTAAAACCAACTTTGTATGCACAATTTATTTGCGTTCAAATCTCAAGTCAAAGGAAGCAGTACTTTTGTTTCCAGTGAAATTTGGAGGCTCACTAAATTTGGCGGCCCGACTAAATCTCATAGAATCTGCTAAAATTGGCAGCATCTAACAAAGTGACATTTTGACACTTAACAATAGACGGAGTTGGTCAAATTATTGCCTACTTAATTTAGTTGGTGACCCCTAAAATCCAGCTAACAATTTTTTATTGGTTGTTTTTAAATCAAAAATAAAATGGGGTGGCAGGACACCACCCCCACTAACCCCTTCCAACTGTTGCATATATATAACAATATATATTAAATAAAAAGGGTCGGGACCGTGGACCCTGTCCATTAACAAATGACCACCATGTATGTCGAGGCTAATGGGATTTAGACCTGCATCAGCCAGTGGTTGGCCTGCCTGCCGACAACCCCATTTAACATCACCAACCATATACAAATGAAAACCACCGTAACTATTAAAACAAACCATACGCCAAATTTAAATAAAACCAAAACGTTGTATGATATGTGGTGGATCGTATTTGAGCCCCATACCAAACCATAACTAATAGCATAAACTAGGCCTTCCAACCAATAGCCCAACCATCAAGCTTTGGTTACTTCGCTTAGTGAATTGTATAAAAACATACCATTTTCAGTCAATGAGAGGAGGGAACAGAGTCCAAATGGAGACACCAATGGGGAGTGAAACCTGGGGTTTGGAACTATGTGGCATGCAGAATGAGGAGAGAATATTTTAGGGGAATATTACAAAGAATACTAATCATGCAAAATCTTTGAAGAATCTTTAGATTCTTTGGGGGCAAAATTTTGATAGTGTTAGAAACATGTCAAGTTTATACTCATATGAACCAAAATTTCACAAGGATTTTGATGGTGCGGAAAAAATTCTAATCCAAGTTGTCGACTTTCCAGTGGAAGAATATTGAGCAGTGGAACCTTCATGCAAGAATCTACAAGGAATCTTTTAGCTTCCCTAGAGGCCCAAATTTGATAGTTTCATAATCGGGTCAACTTTATACTCAAACAATTTTTCACGAGGAACAGGATGGAGCAACCTATTTCTTCATTTGAGTAGCCAATTTTCAGACCATCATTAGAATGGGAGGTATATTTATGCGTTTGGCCCCTTTTCTAGTTTTTTCTAGAAAGTAGTCATGTTTACAGCCTTTAGTCTCAAAATTTTGAGATGAGTGTAATGATGATGAGTATGCCTTGAAACTGAGAAATATATTCAAGTGGTCCATTTTATGACACTTATGTGTGATCCCATTTATGCCACTTTGTGAGAGATGATTCCTTTTTCATACTGAAGGATAATGTCTTGTGAGTGAGAGTTCTTTGTAGATGAACGTCTCTTGGGAGAGACATTCCGCTCTAGATAAGGGATTCATCCTTGTATTGACAAATATTACATTATGTACTCATCCTCTTGTAGATACTAATGAAGCGACCTCCTCACTCTTGACCCAGGGCCTAGAGACGCAGTCCACACTGGACGAACTCTATTATGAAATTCCATTATGTTCATTTTTAATGATATCCTTTATGTTTTATCTTCTTTAAAGTGCATGCACATGTCATTTTCATGCTCTTTTTACACGCAATTCTGAATACATTATAGAAGACAAGAATCTTGATTAATTCTGGTGACTGAGAAAATCCATATAATTTAGGGATCCTAAGTCTCCATCTACTTTCTTAAGCATGTCCATCTCTTGATGTCTTCACAAGCTAACACTTGCCTTAGTGATTGCGCAGTCTCTTACAACAGTGCTTGTGGAGTCCCTGGAGATAGTGACTGTGCATTCCTTGCCAACAGTGATTTCACAATTTCCAGTGACATCCATTGCACAATCCTTCCTCATAGCCACTTTGCAATCCTTTCTCAAAATTATTTTGTAGTCCTTATCATCATTGATTACCTAGTCCTAGACCAGAATGATTGTGCAGTTTCTAGTGATAATGTAAGGGCATCCTCTATAGATAATGATTTCACACTCCTTGTTGGTAGTGATAATATACTTCTTCAACTCAATATTGTTATACCTCTTAGTGACAGGCATTTCACTCTTTACTCCTAGTTTCCTAACATGCACTAAGAACCCTCACAAATCCTAACCCTAATTGCATGTCTGCTCTCCCTATATAAAGAATCCAACCTAGAGCTCACCTCACATCCATCTTTCACTTTTGAACTTTGTGAAATCTTGAGCACAAGGAGACTTCTCTCACTTGTTTTTGCAAATGTGCCATCATCCAGGTGAGTTTCTCAACTATCCCTTTTTCATTTAGAATTGTCACTTTTGATTTATTTTTCTCTTGAAAGTGTTGATTTTACTTGTTTTAATTCTTGCATGTGTCGCTGGTGTTTTCTTTTATTTTCACATGTGTCACTTTCACTCTTTCATGTGTCTCTTTTGTTTTCCTAATAGCACCTCGACACACCTTTTAGAGGTATTTCCAACGCAATCTCTTGCACTAGTTGATGTTATCTATCATAATATCATGTGTTAGACACTCTCCCATAGCATATACACCTTTTGGTTACATTCGACACGTGTGTCGTAATGATATACATTTTAAGTGTCACACTTGGAGATAAGTGTTGTTTTATTTTCATTTCAATGTATGCATGTTGGTTTTGGTACTGTTTATCTTATTGTCATGTGCTTACGTGTATATGTGTGCGTGATCATGTTCAAGACCTATTATATTCTCTTAGTCTCTTGTCTCATTAATCCAACACTTAGTCGATTTTGGAGTTCTTCCCTCTCCTAACATCTTGCACAACTCATGCACACAATCAACTTACAGCCAAATGATGATCGCATTGAACATTCCTAAGCGTCAGTGGTGGGACCCTTACCTCTTAGACCTACACATTACGCCCATCTTGAGGACAACATCCTTCAACTATGCATTGAGAAACCTTAGAGCACAAACCCTCAATCTTGTTTCTTACTCTTTCCCATTATGCAGTCCTTGATCAAATCTTCCTTGTATTGCACATTGTGCAATCTCAGTGGATAATGGGGTCATCTGTTGTCCCTTGCAGTGGAAAAATATGTAATCACTTAAACCTCCTCTTCAATCATTACGCACTACACATTCATAGTGTTCAAGCCACGAGGGATTCACTGGGGGATAAATACCATACCATGTGTATTCATATTGCGAGAAATATATTGAGGAAAAAATGAGATAATATATTGATAATATAGTAGGGGGTAAAGGGTTTTTATATTGGCATGTTTAAAAATAGAGCTCAAAGAAAATGAAAAAATATAAAGGGGTATAAAAAATGTTAATGAAAAAATATAAAGGGGTATAAAAAATGTTAACGAAAAAATTGATATATACAGTATCTAGTGAAAGGAGGGGTTTTTTAAATTGGGAAGGTGTATTGGATTCATATTGGTAGGGGGTTAAATAATATGATTTTTAGAGGTATTTTTCAATATGTAGTAAAATTAAGGGTATTGTTTAGTATGCCATGAATGAACGTGATATGTCAAAGGTTCATTGAGTGAAACCCATGTGGTTCAAGCCTATCACTCTTGTCTCTTACACTTGCTCTCTGCACAATGCCTTGGATGATCTTGCACTCATTGTGCATTGTGCATTCTCGATGGAAAGTGGGGTTCATTCTTCATCCCTTTCAGTTCTCACCTACACAATACCTTAAGCTTCCTCCTTAATGATTGCACACTGCGTAGTATTAGTGATCAAGCTTGTCACCTTTGTCTCTTGGACTTTCCCACTACGCAAAGCCTTGCTTCTACTTGTATCCACTGTGCACTACACATCCCTAGTTCCCAAGCCCCCTACCCCTTTCCCCCTGATGTTGCGCACTACACATCCACATGCCTCTCTCTTAGTCCTTGCACATTGTCCCATCACAGTCAGCATATTACATGAGCATAAGGTAGAATAGGTGATTTCGAGATTGTATTGTCTTACCATGAGCGAATTACAGTTTTAGGTACTATCATCTTAACATGGCATACAATGTTCAAGGAGGTTATCAAGAAGATGTTTCGAAAGGACACTTGTGGAGACAAGTCATAAAGTTGCCATCATGCAAGGGTAAAGGAATCTTGGACCATGACAAAGAGATGAAAATTCATGTTGACTTAGAAGGTTCCAATACTTATCCAGACCCTTTGGAGGGTGAAGATGAAGTACAAGTCATATTATCTATCATGAAGAACTAAATACATGGCAGCAAAGAAAGGAACTTGGCATTGATACAGTACAATGAAGTCTTATGTCATAGTCGCCAAATTAAGGCTTCTAAAAATGTCATCACAAAAGTCTCATGTTGTCCATGTATTTTGCCACAATTTGTGGAATGTAATTTTGTATTTCCAAAAATGAGAAAATGTAAAATGTGTGGAATCCCAAGGGTCACACATGGAATGTGGAAAGTCACTAGGAATTCCTAGAGTTATGTAGCAGATCAAAGGTGACATAGAAGCTCAAAAGTCATATGGTATCTCAAGAGTCACGAGGGAAATCAAGATTCACATGGGAGGTGAAAGATCACCTCATTTGCAATAAATAAACCCTCATAGCTCAAGCAAAGGAATTTTCACCTTGCCTTCTCTAGCTCAAGATAGGAGAGAAGATTATTCTTTGGAGGATCAAGTACTGGCTTAATGTTCCACTATTGGAGCTAGTGTTGCATCATTGTAAATGTGTATCTTGGAGATTTCACTTAATATTTGAAGCTCTTTGAGCTGACACACTTTCATGTGTGTATCGTGGATGTTGTATGACTATTCTTCTAATGTTTGTGGTATACTTTTATATTCATACATATTAAAGAAAATTAAAATTTCATTTTCTTTGGTATATATCTTGTTGAATGTGTGTTGTTACTTGCTTTCATGATCGTTGTTATTTTGTGAACTATTTTGCAAGTTAATTAACGATCCTTTCTATGCTCTCGTGTGTCTTTATTAGGATAATACTATTAATTTTCTTCTAAAGACCCACTTTCTCTCTTCTCATCTATGAAAGTACCTTATATACATTGTAGTTGTATGCTTCATGGTGTCAACTTACTTGCTTGTTTCGAAGGTGGTGTCCATACTTTCTTATGTTGTTTATAGCAACCAAGGAAAATTTCTAAGTGTAAATGGTGGTCGAGCCTTTATTCGAGATGGGAATCCTATCCCAAATGGTGTGAAGTCTAGTTGGGACTTCATATCAGGTAGAACCAATACTGTTTGTGGTATCCAACACCATCAACACCCATGTCTATAGCTTTGGAGTGGTTTTTCTTTAGCTTTGGAATGGTTTTTATTGAGCTAATTATGGGTAAAAGGTCAGTCAAAGAATGTGAATTTGAGGAGTGAATGAACATTGGAGGTTAGATGAATAAGATTATCCACTTAAACAGAAGAGGAGTTATGAATATTACAAAGATGAGGTTGAGCAACATCTTTGTGGATGATACCTTACATACGTTCTTCACGACTCTACTCAACATACAAAAGCATGCCATCCACAGACCCAACTTGTGCGAGATAATCTACATACTCACACATTATGGGAGGAAACAAGTTTCACATTGGCACATAAAAGCTATTGTGAAAAAAAATGACAACTTCAATTTAACATTGCAAATTTTTTTTTGAAATACTTGAATCCCACATAAATCAGAGTTCAAATTTAAAATCATAATTTAACTTTGTGACTGCACCAAATTTCTACCATGGACAAATTTAACCCATAAATATGTCCCAAAAACCTCAATTAGAATACAACTTAGAAATCCTAGAAATAATACCCCACTCCTCTAGAAAAAATTATCCTAAACCAGAACATGCAACCTGTCAGTCAAATGAGATATGGAATTCCATATGCATATAGAAGAAAGGAATGTTTGTAATCCTGTGAATCCATATTTCAATGTTATGTGTAGATTTCCAATCATTGAATTATTGTATACATATAATTGTGTTTACTGCTATAGCCAGGAACAATAAATTTCCCCATTTGTTGGCCATCCCATTGTCTATAAAACACCAATTGATTCCCTTTCTCAAATTTTCTTATCAGTCAGCATCCCATGGAATCTCCATGACCATTCTCACAACCTGATCTCATTCCATTCCTTGCAAGATCTCTTACAATGAATAGAAATGGAGACCCATGACACTCGACCTCTCTAGATCCTCATCCCATCCCATCAAATGAATTCGAAGAATATATTCCTCGGAAATCCATCTCTCTTCTTATCTACTTGTTTTTATTATTAGAAGATCCAATCAAACAGTGGATCCAACAACAAATGTCACGTCCTACATGCATCAGCAACGACCTCTACCTCTAGTGGACTCAACAAATATCTACCAAACTCGTGATTCCTAGAGAGTGAATTTGGAGCTTGCATAAATAATTTCCCATGGAGACACATGTCGCATCTCAGAGTCGGTATCTCTTCAAGACTGATGATGAGTATTTTATAATGCTCAACCTTCCCTTGAATGACAATAATGTTGAAGAGATTTGATCCGTGTTGGAGTTCACATGAGAGAACAAGTTGTTGAATCTCCAGAGTTGGGGACCTCATTTACACCTTCTACTATCTGGAGCTTGGTCATATCGATCACCTACACATGACCATGTACAAACCTATTTCTCCTATTGACCTAATTTTCCCACCTAAGGATTTTAACAATTCTAAACATTGTTGTAATATTAATTGTATTGTGTACACATATATTTATTTTTTGTTTAGTGAGAGGCATTCTTTTAAATTAGTATATATATATATATATATATATATTAAAAAAGACGTGTCAACTCTAGGTTGAGCACAGACAAAATTACACATCACCCTCATATTGGGTTATAGTATGCCCCTTTGAGTACAAAAACATATCATGTGAACAATTTTCATATGAAAAGAGTTATGGTTTTCTGTGAATGTGGTATCTGACAAGCCATGGTATTGACCCATGGTATTGTAACAAAGCCTATTTATAGATCAAGAATATCCATGATAAAATGTGGGTGAATCTCACGTGAAGAATTTTGTTACATGCTTTCTAAAAATGTATATATGTTTAACTTATATATAAATTCTTCTTATCATTAATAATAATAAGAAGAAGAAGAAGAAGTTATAAATGATTTATTTCATGATTTTATCATGAAATAAATATTTTGATGCATATTATGTATTGATTCTTATCGACATTTACTAGCTATTTAATTTATATGGTTTTGCTAATATATAATATTATGGGAAAAAAAGTTTACTCCATTTAATAAAAACAAAAAAAAAAACATAAATAGTGATTCTTATATTATCTATACCTACCATAAATGTAATCATATACTTTTTTTTAATCAGGTAAGAGTAGGACCTTCCATTAAAC
The DNA here is from genome assembly GCA_000404065.3 of Pinus taeda. Classification (NCBI taxonomy): domain Eukaryota; kingdom Viridiplantae; phylum Streptophyta; class Pinopsida; order Pinales; family Pinaceae; genus Pinus; species Pinus taeda. Next base: position 82,611 of record APFE030108910.1, on the reverse strand, counting down.
TTAGTTGAATATACATAATTTACAAGGAGCCACACACTGGCTCTGTGAGCATTCAACAGTCAGCCGAGCAGGCCAAGCCAAACCAATCACCCAAAACTAAGAGAAAACTAAACTGGGAATCCGGGGAGAACCACCAAACAAAGCACAAGGTCATCCGGCAGTGTTGATGTGCAACAAATGAGCCTAGAAAACCATGGAGGGCAAACCCATAACTTGCTGTGGGTTCACAAGAGGACCCACCATAGGCCAACCTGAAAACTGACTAACGGACCCGACGGAAGTTAAAAGCATAACGCTCTAAACATATTTCGTGTCTGACCAAAATGCACAAACAATCACCATCGTTGATCCATAGACGAAGATCCAACAGTCATCATGGATATCGGAAGGACGAGAAGCGTGTGATTTAACTGCCCGATGGGGGTGGTTTTCTCTCACCTTGCTCTGCCATGCATTGCTCAAAGAGTGGAATCGGAGAAAAACACAGAAAAATCAGAAAACCATTTAGACCTTGCCTGATATACTGCTTGTAGTACTGGACTGGTTGACTCGCAGAAAAACCAAACATGTCCTTTCATCATGTGTTGTCCCTTAATTCCATCTAGCAGGCAGTACTTGATTCAATCCCGTTCACCTGGATTCTCTATCAACCACCACCTAAGCCAAATGACGATGGCTACCCCATCTTGTGGAGTTGTCCGAGTCAAACCTTTCATCATTCAAACAAAGGGAATCTGGATTGTGGATTTCTCCAACCTCCCGCTATTCTTCAGGGTCCCTTTGATCCAACCTGTTAGTCTATTGTTCCATATCCTGGGTAGCCTGACAAAGGCACTCCACCCACAATTTACCCTGGGGGAAGAGAATCCCAGGCATACCTAGAATCCCTATCCCTATTTGTGACTCCTTCATTCGCCAAACGATCCACTAACATGTTAGCCTTCCTTTTCACATGAGAAAATATGACAGTTTTGAGGGTTCGCAGGTGAGCATAGATGCAGTAAAAAACCTGCAAGAGCTTCCAGTGCTTTTACACTTTATCTGGAGAGGTTCCATTTCTAATTTTCTTAGCAGCTGTAATAATTAGTTCCAAATCCGCTTCAATTATAACATTGTGTAAACTTGAATTCACCAGGATTTCCAAGCATTGCTCTAATGGCATGAGCTCAGCCATGTTGTTTGTGGCCTTCCCCTAGTGGCCATGGAAGATTATCTTTATTTGTCTGTAATCGTCTCTTATGGCACCCCCAAAGTCCACTAAACCTGGGTTTCCCTTAGCTGCTCCATCAATGTTAACCTTTAAGAAACCATAACGAGGAGGCTTCCAAATGGTAGTACACTTGTTTATAATGCTCGTTGCCTTCATTATTCCCAGAGCATTAATAGACTAGAGACCCAAGTGAAGTAAAATTCTCTCCTCATGGGGCAGGAGAGGATCTTTAGAAATGGTCCTCAGCAAGCTTCTTACTGTGTCTTTGAGCTACCTCAAAATTTGCTCAATTATATGTTGGGGCTTATTTGATTTGTTTTTGAAGATTCAACTATTGTGTTCTTTCCACACATTCTAGATGATAAAACCTAGAACCAAAATCCAAGATTTATTAACTATCTCATTCCCCGAGAAGTTCTTCCTCCATTTCTTTAGAGTGTTGGATATGCTGAGACTATCCATATCAGTTTGTCTAAAAATAGCCGCCACCCAATCCCACACCTTTGAAGTGAAAGAACAGAGGTTGAGAAGGTGTTCAATCATCTCCTCATGAGCGCCACAAAGGTAACACCTGGAAGGACCAATGAAGCCTTTCTTGAGGATATTCTCCCAAGTTAAGATCTTCCTTTGATGCACTAGCTAGATGAAAAGCTTTATCTTCATCCAATGCAGACTTTGCCAAAGTTTCTTCCAGATCTGATCAGGATTAACAAAGTTAAATCCTGTGACTTCCTGTTTGGCTTCTTTGAGGTTAAAGTTGCCTTCAGTCTTCTTACCCCATCTTAATTGATCTGTTGAGGAAGAAACAAGAATCCTTCTATGCTCTAGCTCCTGGGTGAGGGCTTCTACCTTGGTCTTCAGCTGGTTTTCATCACTATACCCAAGATCCTTCCACTCCCTCCATTTTCCATTATTCATTTCCTAATCCCAGAAGTCTTTTACCAGAACCATACCTTTGCTGTCTGTGTCACTTTTGAGATCTACAAATTCATCCCCATAAAGGTTGGGTTCTTGTTTCCAGTTGTCCTCCCAAAATCGAGCAAGATCCCCTACTTGAATTTCCCCAAAAAAATGGTGCTGAACAATTTTTTTATTATCCCAGGCAAGGTTCGAAGTATGGAAGTCCCTGGTTTGCCCTGACATTCTAATTTGATCCTTCTCCTACCAGTGCTTGGAATATTTTTGTTTCCAAAGCTTAGCCCAAGGGGCATTCAATTCCTTAATCCATCTCCACCAAAGATTGGCTCCCGAGACTCTGCTGAGGGTCTAAAGATAATTAAGCCCCAATCCACCATGGCTCTTGTGCTTGAAAATCTTTTCCCATGCTACTAAAGCCCACTTCTTTTTCTCCTCCCCTCTACCCCACAGAAAGTCCCTTTGTATGCTTCTTATTTGCTGCTTAATACCTTGAGGAGCCAGAAGAGCTGAAAACATAAAAATGGGAATGGCCTGCAAGAACGCCTGTGTGAGCACAAGGTGCCCTGCCAGATTTAAAGATCTGCATGTCCATTTTCCGATCTTCTCCTGAATTTTATTTTAAATTGGTTCCCACACTTTCTTGCTTAGCGGTTTGTCAGTAAGGGGAATGCCAAGATATTTGGAAGGTAGTTGTTCTCTTTGAAATCCAAGAATTCTAGTAATATTTCTCTGAATAGCAATATTAGTGTTAAAGAAAAAAACTTTGGACTTGTGAAGGCTTACCTCAGTGCCTGCTGCCTTAGAAAAGTCATTTAAGATGCTTTTGATTGCTCTGGCCTCCCTAACTGTAGGTATGCCCTGCATCATTGTTTCATCGACAAATTGTTGATGAGTATTTGCCTCTCCATCCACGGTGAGTTAGATACCCTAAATTCTTCCTTCAGCATTTTCCATTTTAATCGCTCTACCTAGCCCTTCCATCATGAGGATGAAGAGGAATGGTGAAAGCGTGTCTCTTTGTCTGAGCCCTCTGGAGGGAGTGAAGGTCCTTAATGGAGCTCCATTAAGCAGTATGGAAAAATTGGTTGAGGTAACTAAAGCCATGAGCCATCTTATCCAATTTTGATCAAAACCATAGGCTTTTAGAATTTCTCTTATGTAAGCCCATCTCAATTTGTCATAGGCTTTTGCGAGGTCCAACTAAATGATCATATTAGCTTGTTTGTTGTTTTTGAGAGAGTGTACTACCTCATGAGCTTGGCTGATATTGTTGAGGATTTTTCTTCCCTCCACATAACATGTTTGCTCCTTCGATATGAGAGAGGGTAGAAGTGGTTTGAGTTGATTGGCTATAACTTTGGAGATAATTTTATACACCACATTGCAAAAGGCTATGGGCCGAAATCCATCTAGAGTCATGGCATTTTCCTGCTTTGGAATCAGAGCTATGAATGATGCATTCAGAGCCTTCAAAAAATTTTTGGATCTTCTTGAGTCTCCCATAGCCCTGAGGATGTCATGTTTGACAATTTCCCAACAGGCTTTGAAGAAGTCTACATTGAATCCATCTAGGCATGGTGCTTTTCCACTCTGCATTTCATTTATCACTTCACTGACCTCCCGTTCTGATATTGGCCTGTTGATATTGCGGTTGTCCTCTCTGGTAACTAGCTGAGGGATGTACTGAGTGAAATGATCAATGAACCTAGATCTATCCTCTAGTGGCTCCTTTGTAATTTTGCAAAAGTGTTGCACAAGGACCGATTCCATATCATTATGAGAAACAAGCTCAATGCCTTGAGAATATTTGATTTTTGTGATTCTGTTGTGTTCCCTGTGAGCCATAGTGGTTTTGTGGAAGAATTTTATGTTTCTTTCTTCCTCTTTGATCCATTGTATCCTTGATTTTTGCCTTCAGAAAATTTATTCTTGTAAGCATCGATCCTCCCATTATTCCTATAGAGATTTAGTTAATTTTTTCCGCTCTTCGGTGAAGCCATCTGTGATGTTGATCTGATTGATCTCCTGGAGCTTCAGTTCAGTTTCTCCTTTGGCTTTGAAGATGTCTCCAAATTCATTTTTGTTCCAAACTTTAAGACGGGATTTGATATGCTTAAGTTTCTGCTGGAGCATATACATTTTTTTGCCCTGAATATTCAACTCCTCTCTCCACCATTTATCAACGTAATTAGTGAAATTAGGGTGTGAGAGCCAGGAATTTTCAAACCCAAAAGTCTATTTCTCGAAGTGCCCATAAAAGTAGCTTCCAGCTGTATAGGCAAATGATCTGATCCTCCAAAGGCAAGAATGGAGGTTGTCATGGCAGGTCCTGAGAGAAGGAGGTCCTCTGAAATCATGAACCTATCAATTTTGGAAGCAACTTGATGAGCCCCTCCCCCTTTTTTGTTCCAAGTGAAGGTTCCATTAATTGTCTCAGTGCCCACTAGCCTCATGTTCATAATAAAGTTCTGGAAGTCCATGGAGTCGCTGCCTAGCTGTCTAGTACCTCCTTTTTTTTCCGAAAGAGATCTTATCATATTGAAATCTCCTACAATGATCCAAGGCAAGATGGGATGTCTCACTCTTAGTTCCTCTAGGGAAGTGAGAAGCTTGAATTTTTCTACTGGCTTTTGAAGTCCATAAACATTTTTAATCATGTATATCTCCTTTTCCCCTACAGGTTGACATATCAGGGAGAGATAGTTCCTGGATGCTTTAGCAGCCAAAATTCCAAATTTTTGTGCGTCCCACAAGGTGAGAATCACCCCTGCCGAGTGATTAACCTCTAAATACTCATATTTAAATAACCACTTATTATGAATATCTCTTATCTTTTCCATCGAACATTTTGTCTCCAGAATGAAAACCATGTCTGGTTTTTCTTCTTTCATTATGTTACTAAGATTTCTTTGTTTCCTCCTATTCCCTATTCCTCTAATGTTCTAGGTTGTGAACTTCATTAAGAAAGGTTAGTAAAGGAATAACTGGTAAGATCTTTCATCTTACCTGAGTTGATCAACATTTTTCCACATTCGTTCAGCAGTTCATTCTGTCTCTTTCTTCCTCTTTTCCTACCTGATTTCTTTGGAGATTGTTCCTGAGAATTATCCATCATCTTGACCCTGCTTGGCTCCTAGCTTTCATGATTTATTTTGACTCCAACTCCCTTCGCTTGTGACCTCCAAAGAAAGAGTTGTTGTACTCTATCATAGTCCTCTTTTAGCAGGGAGTCCACCCCTATGTTTTTTCCCAGTTCCAGAAATTTCTCTAGATCTAGATTTTCCCTATCCAGGATCTCCTATAACTTATGGTCCTCTATTCCTACTTCACTTGGAGTCATTTCCTGGTCCCTACTGATCTCCATCAGGCTTGGTAGATCATCCTTCTGTTGGTTTTCTAATGTGATATCCTCCATGTCAGCTACCTTATCCTATTCCTTTGTTGCATTCTCCATGTCCTGGACTGTCTCCTTATTCCCCTCTTCTTCCTCCAGGATCTTGAAGCTGTTTTGTCTTGTATGTCTGTCCTCATTTGCCTTCTTGTATGGACACTTACCCCCTTTTCCTTTACTTTCGACTTTTTTGAAACCTTCGTGATCTCTCTCCACAGTGGTGTTCTGGTTATCTTCCCTATTGATTGTGGGGCAGTCTCTATATAGATGCCCATGTTCATGGAATTTGTGGCAATTAAATGGTATGTGCTCATAGCCCACTGTCTACACCCATTCTTCATCATATACTTCTAAAATGATTGCTTCTAGAAGGGCTCCAGATAGATCCATTTCCACACATATTCGGGCAAAGGAGGTGTATCTTCCTTTCAAAGTTGCCTCTGAGATCTTTAGAAAATGTCCCAGCTTGTTGCCTATGGTATTCAACGATTCTAGCGGCCAATAATCCAAAGGAAGGGAATATAGTCTGATCCAAACTGGTACTGATGTGAATGTTTCATGTTCCAAAACAAAGTTCATCATCCATGGCCGCATATAGAACCCTGCTGCAGCATAGAAATAGGACCCCACTTCAAACACTCTATCTTTGTCCTCTAGGCTTGTGAACACTATTGTGAAAAAGACCTTAGAACCTAGATGTAAATATATTTCTCCCTTTGGCTTCCAATGGCTCCTTATCCATACATGTAACGCCCTCTCCATCGGCCATAACCCCATGAACTTGCATTTGATTGCATGCTCTATCATATGATCTCGATGAGCTTGTATCGCTAGGTCGCTCAATACGACCCGTAGAATAATGCCTGACTTGGGCTTGCAGACTCCAATGGTCTTACTGGAAGCCAATCTTTCACTATTTCCTCCATTCCCCTTTTCTTTTCTCGTTTCCTGTTGATTCCCTTCCTGATCCTGACCTCCACTTCTTCCAGATGTTCCCTGACTTCATGTTTCTGAGATCTTGTCTAGTGGTTTTTTGAAATGTTTCTTTCCCGCATCCTGACTCCCTCCTGAGACTGCTCAGTTGTAGGAGGGAGCAGCACTCCCCCCTGCGCTCCCTGCCATGGTACCCTAAATCCAAAACCCTGTCTTCAACTCAAACCCTAGCTTCTCCTTCCTTCCAGTCATCACCTCCTTAACACCATCGTTGTTCGATGTCAAATGTAATCATATACTTGTTTAAACTTAATGATACAATTGTTTTTATTAAAATTAAACTTAATAATATACATGTTTTATCTAATTATTTCTAGAATATTAAATAGAAGTTGAAAAAGTTGAAACCATGTGACTACGAAGTGGAGAATTGGGATAAGAGAGATTATTTGCCTAGAACATTTGAACTTAAAAACTCGTGTATAGCATAAATATGGTATTTGCATTTAAATTTCATAAACGAATTTTAAATTGCATAGATGAAAAATAATGTAGCTCACTTAGTTAGAGGTAATTTAAATTATTGGAAATTTGCTTATACACCTATGTCATTTCACTTGTCAATATACCAATATTTTTGTCAAACTATAGTTAACAATTTTTCTATTCATATATAAAACATTTTCGGAAGAAATCACATTAACGATTTTGGTCGACGTGTTTTGAACCAACCAGTTTGGTTCATCTTCAGAACAAGATGAAGAAACAGATCTAGGTAGTAGGTTAAATAGGAAGACCAACCATCCTAACGGCTAGAAAAAAACAACTATATTTGACTAGGGGAGAAAAGGGAAATATTTAATATTAGTTAAATAATTTTACTATATATATATATATTTATATATATATATAACCCATTAACTGTGGATCTTACTAGGAAAAAGGTATACATAAATAACAAGGATTATAACAAAAAAAAATTGGGGGAATAATAAGCATTAATTCTAGAAGAAATATTTACGATAAAGTAGGAATAAAATAATTAATTATAGTTTATTAAAAATTTATAGAAATAATAATAATAATAAATGAATGAGGGTGTTCTTCTCTACCTAATTATAAAGGATTAAATATGAGAATCTAATATATGGAAATATGTATAAATTAAAGGATAATATGACTTATGAATTAACTAAGAGAAATAAGAATAAAAATAAATGATATGGATTAGAACAAAGTTATGAATCAAGGAAAAAAAAACATTTAACAAAGAATCAAGATGAAAATTACACAAAAAAGAAAGAATGAAAAAAGGGATTAGTAAATAATACAAACAAGAAAAGATACAAAAAAAAAATAAACAATGTTGGAGAAAAACTAAGAAGAAAGGGTGGGAATCCAACAGCTACTAATTTTCCATTCGTCATCCCTATTAATATTACTGGAAGACCTCTCAATTTCAATGGCTTCCCTAAACTTACGGTGATGAAAATGAGAAATCTTCGCGATAACCCTAGCCTCCTCAATGCATATATGATGCTTGGTCTTCTCTACATGTTCCATCAAGGTTGAGGATCTGGTCCTCCCGTGCTTGATATCAGCAGTGTGCTCCTTAATCCTCTAGTTAATAGATTGACCCATTTCACCAATGTATGAGGTTCCATAAGAACACAACATTATATAAACACCTTTCATATCCATAGGGTTCACATGGTATTTAACAGATTTTAGGGAACTTATAATGGTGTTGAGGGGTATAAAGGTTGAGAACATTATGCTTCTTCAAGATTCTCACAATCTTGTATGTCGTCCCTTGGATGAAGAGGAGGTGAACTCTTGAATTACGATCAATGGTGTCTTTCTTAATCTTAGTACCTTTACTCGTTATGAGGAAGCTTTAATACCCTACTACCTACTATAACCATTATGGAAAAAAACATTAAGGAGATGGGAATTTTCTGTAGAATTTTCTACAAATCTTGCTCTGATACCATGTAGAAAATCTACTATAAGTTAACCCGATAATGAAATATAAATCAAAGCAGAATATTATAACCTACTTCTACTATCAATTTGCAGAAGCTTAAAGATCAAGCTGAACAATATAACTAGAATAAGAAGAATCAATGGCACAATACACATGAAAATGCTTTTGGGAAAGCCTTAGCTAAAAACCCCACACTACTATATTATCATACATGGTGGAAATGCATAGGAATTATACAAAGCCTTAGCTCTCACAGCTAGCCAGCTCTCAGTACAATCCTCACAAATGCTCACAGGCAATCTTGGCTTCTCTCCAGCCTCCCTCTCTGCCCTCCAAGCTCCTATTTCCTTATGTTATTCCTTGTGGATGATTCTCCTTTACTAAGTAGATGATCTTCTTACAAAACTACGCAATCCTCAAGGACAAATCCTTGACTGCATGCATGAGTTTTCTACATGAGAAAACACATGCAACTGATAGTACATTGTCCTTGACATTAATATAAATTGGGTCTTTCTTAGAATAGACATGCATGAGTTTATGATGATGGAATCTTCAGTTAACTGGAGTAGCACTAGTTGAGTGCATTAATGCATCAACTGACTGTTAACTCACTATTAGTTCCTCAAACAGTTTGGAACTAATTTAACTAGTCTTAACTCAATAAACTAAGTTAATTAATCACAACTCAAATATAACTCAATCTTATCTCCTTAATTTAAGGGATAAATCTTGCATGACTTCAGAAAGACTTCTAACTTGAATTCTTCAACTAATTAAGTTAAAATAAATTAATTAATTATTTCCAAGTAGCTGTTAAGACTAAATTCGATTTTAATTCAAAATTTAATTCAAGGACAAATTAAATTGGAATATTCTTGCTTCCATATTTCAACACTCCCTCTCAACAAGAAAGGGTTTATTTGTCAACCTGATCTTGTCTCTTTGGAACTTGAATTTACACTTTGACAATGCCTTTGTCAAAATGTCAGCATCTTGATCCTCTGTCAAAATATACTGCAGCAACATGATCCTCTTGACTTGTGAAAAGCCACGGGCAACAAATCTTTCCTTATGCTTCTCCACACTACCATCAACAGCTTGCTTTACCTTGTAAAGCCAACGGGAACTCACAACTAACTTGTTCTCTAGTCTCGGAACCACATCCCAAACACTGTTATGAACTATGGAGTCATACTCCTCCACCATAGCATCAACCCAAATCGGCTATTGCAGTGCTTCCTCACATGAAGATGGCTTGGTCTCAACACATTTCCCAGCAAGGGCCATGTATCTAGTGTACATCTTAGGTGAACTCCTCTGTCTGTGCTAAGAAGATGGTGCTCCCACATTCTCTCTCGCATCCCCAACAATCTGTCAGCTTCTCTTGTGCGCTTCCGTCTATCTCTGGAAGACTCTGCTTGAGTGGATGTATCCACTCTTGGAACCTCTGCATGTGGCTGCTCCGCATCAGTCTGAAGCTCCTCCTCCTTAGGTATGAATAGTTCCTCCATAACCTGTAGTTGAAGCTCCCTCTCAAGGGAAACTCGCATGGACTTCTACTCATCAAACTTGAGATCTCTGCGAACCACTGTCCTCCGAATGGTAAGAAAATACACCTAAGAGTTGTGAGGTGTATTAGTGTACCCAAAAAATATCCCCAACTCTGCTGTCGACTCAAGCTTCTACTATGCATCCTTTGTCAGATGGCAATATACAGATGAGCCAAAGATCCTGAAGTGACCCACATCCGGTCTGTTACCGGAGAAAGCTTCCTATGGTGTCTTCATCCCAAGTATGTGATGCGTGCTTCTATTCTACAAATAGACCGTTGTGTTGCATGCCTCAGCCCACAAGTGAAGTGGTAGGCCTTGGTCATGTAGCATTGCCCGTGCTACCCCTACAATAGTTTTGTTCTTCCTCTCAGCCACCCCATTCTACTGTGGGTTATGAGGTGCTGTCAACTCTCGTTTAATTCCTTTCGCTACACAGAAGTCCTTAAACTCTTGAGAGACATATTCTCCACCATTTTCACTTCTTAAGGCCTTGATCTTTTTCCCTGACTCTTTCTCGACCAAATCTTTGAACTCACAAAAAATTGTGAAAGTTTGGTCCTTCTTCTGCATGAAATAAATCTAGCATTTACGAGAATAGTCATCAATGAAAATCACATAATACCTTTGCTTCGTTGTGGATACCGTTGAGAATGGTCCACACAAATCAGTATGAACTCGCTCTAAGATAGCCTCTGCTCGACTGTCTCGATCATGAAAGAAAGACTTGGTGTACTTTCCCAAGGTACAACCTTTGCATTTGTCAACTTGCTCAAGTTTACCTTTGGGAATTCCATAGATATCTGTCACATTATCTTTAAAGCTCCATGATGCAAATGGCCAACCACTTGTGCCACAACTCGCCAATGTCTTCGCTTTGCACCAATTCTGCTTTCGTACTCAATGCTACACAATCATCTACCTCTAGTTTATAGAGATTCTTCACCTGAATCCCTATCCTCTTGGTCTAACCCATGTCTATGTGTCTTAGGAACACCTTTCCTTTACTGAAGACAACATCGTAGCCTTTGTACTCCAACATCGCGACCGATACCAAGTTCTTTCTCAGTCCAGGCACATACATCACGTCTTTTAAGGTGAGAGGAGCTCCATGCTCCCTCTAAAAAGCAATTGTGTCCACTCCTAAAACGTTATACCTTCCATCATCACCCATCTCTATGTGCATCTTGAGGTCTTTCTCCTCCAAGGCACTGAATAAATTTTTATCACTGGTCATGTGGAATGAGGCTCCACTGTCAAGATACCAGGCACAACCCATCATTGATGACACCATGCATGCGATGAGAGTAAAGTCCATTTCGAACTGAGACGCTAATGACTAACCTTCCAATCCTTCCGAGGATCCCTTCTTGGACTTCTTCGATGGGAAATTAGTCGCATAATGTCCCATCTTGTGACAATTAACGCATCTTACTTTAGACATGTCACCCTTCTTCCCTCCATGAGAAGAATTCAATTTTAAATGGGAAGCCTTCCCCTTCCCTTTCCTTGCCTTAATTTCTAAGGCCGGATTTTCTTCATCATCATTCTTGGATGAAGAACCATCTCGTGTGCTCCTCTCGATCTCCTCCTGCATAAGATCCAACCACAGTCGTTCCCAATCTGGCAGTTTCTCCCTTCCATTCACAGAGCCCTAGTAGCTATTCCAACTCTTTGGAAGGCCAAGCAGGGTGAGGCTCACCATATCATCATCAGCAGTAGTTATTCCCACACTGCCAAACTCATCTCTATAGGTGGTGAGCTTGTTTAGATATGTGGAAATAGTACTACCCTTCTCCATCTTGACTCTTCGAAGCTTATCCTTGAGTGTCAATTTCCTCTGGTTGCTACTATTCTGGTAGAGGTCCTTCAATGTCTTCCACATTGAAAATGGAGTATCCTTCCCATGGACACTCAAGACATTATGGTCTCGAACTCCCTCAATGATGATCTGTCTCGCCTTTGCCACACACTTCTTCCACTCAGCCAACTCTTGTGCATTAGTTGAAGCTGGCTTTGGGATTTCTTGATTAATGATTCCTTCAAGCCATTGTCTTCTAATACATCTTCCATTCTATCTTTCCATGCTATGTAATTTGAGCTACCTTCCAAGGCATACTTGAGTCTCAAGCCATAGAATGCCATTGGCCAACCTTGAAGCATGATATGAGTTCGATTTGCACCTGCAACCCCGAACTTCAAACTTCGAATTCTCTTCTCAGTATACTATTCACAGCTTCGATACCATGTAGAATTTTTTACAAATCTTTCTCTGATGCCAGTATAAAATCTGCTATAGGTTAACCCGATAATGCAATATAAATCAAAGTATAATACTATAACCTACTTCTACTATCAATTTGCGGAAGCTTAAAGATCGAGCTGAACAATATAACCAGAAGAAGAAGAATCAATGGCACAAGACACATGAAAATACTTTGGGGAAAGCCTCAGCGAAAAACCCCACACTATTCTATTATCATAGATGGTAGAAATACATAGGAATTATATAAAGCCTTAGCTCTCACAGCTAGCCAGCTCTCAATACAATCCTCACAGATGCTCACAAGAAATCTTGGCTTCTCTCCAGCCTTCCTCTCTGCCCTCCAAGCTCCTATTTCCTTGCATTGTTCCTTGTGGATGATTCTCCTTTACGAAGTGGAGATCTTGTTCCAAAACTGTGCAATCCTTAAGTATAAATCCTTGACTGCATGCATGTGTTTTCTCCATGAGAAAACACATGCAACTAATAGTACAATGTCCTTGACATTATTCTCAACTAGGTCTTTCTCAGAATAGACATGCATGAGTTTCTTATGAGGGAATCTTCAGTTAACTGGAGTAGCACTAGTTGATTGAATTAATGCATCAACTAATTGTTAACTCACTATTAGTTCCTCAAACAGTTTGGAACTAATTTAACTGGACTTAACTTAGTAAACTGAGCTAACTAATTACAACTCAAATATAACTCAACCTTATCTCCTTAATTTAAGCGATAACTCTTGCATGACTTCAGAAAGACTTCTAACTTGAATTTCTTCAACTAATTAAGTTAAAATAAATTAATTAATCATTTCCAATTAATTGTTAAGACTAAATTCGATTTTAATTCAAGGACAAATTAAATTGGAATATTCTTGTTGCCATATTTCAACATTTTATTTAGAAAGGTGGTTGTGGAGTAGGTAAATCTCCTCTACAGACAGAGGTGATACCTCTAGCCCAAGAGTGGGTCTAGCCGCAAACAAGACAATCTAATGCAAATTTCCTTAGATTAGAATTGAATAAGAGGGCCTACCTCTTATAGTGCTAATCCACTTGATGTTGATCTTGCCTCTTTGCTCCAGCTTCCTTTCGTTCATTTCGTTCAAATACCTGAAACAAACATGCAAGAAACAACAACAAACATGATAACATAAAATAGAATTCAATCTACTTAAAAGTTCAAGGAGTTTTAAGCTATCAAATGTAATATTACACGTGATATAGGAAATAAACCATTAGTCGTATTAATAAAACTTCAAAGATAAATACAACTGGAGCCTTGACGTTCTAACCATTCACTCGATCTGGGTGAAAAAGCTAGCTTTAGAACTTTGGTCTAGTTTTTAGAAGGTCTTTATTGCTTGTCCGTTGAGGGCAAGGATGAATGCTTGCTTGACTGAAGGGAGGGAAAGGATTTTGGCATGTTCGAGTTCTAGTACCACTATAAGCATCTCATGATCCACCCAACCAAACACTACAAGCCTATTCTCCCTTCACACACAAACTAGAAGGCTAAGGTTCTCAATATGCCTCTCAATATTTGTAGATAATTTCATCCCTTTCATTAGCTAGCTGAGGGTGTGAAATGGGGAGTTTATATAGCTTTTATGGAGGGGAAATGGATAATCTTATGGTGGGAGAGACCTTATCCCTTTTGGTTTGTTCGATTTTAATAGGGGAAAGGAACCCAAACAGTCTCTCTCGGCTTTATCTTGCTCAACCATTTACCAGACTTTCATTCACGAAGCTTCTAGACCTGGAAGCTTCGACTCCATTTTTAAAAACTTGCCAAAAGAGGGTCAGCACAAAGGATGAATGGCTCACTTGCGTCATTTAGCACTAGTCGTAGTTTTAAACTCTGCAAATCGTGTAGGGAAGGACCTGATCACTAGCATCGGTCTTGAAAACTAAGCTTGAAGGAAGATTCTTGGGAAATGATGTAAGAGGGAAATGTTATACAGATGAAGAGGGATGTAGGGACATGTTATTCATGGCAAGGAAACATATGAGGGTCACTGTAGAGGTCCTCTAGGATTGAGGAATAGGGAGTACAGGGACAATGACAAAATGTTATTTAACATATGCCCCCTAAAGCATGAAGGTCGAACAAGAGTGAGGGGTGAAATGGTTTATGAGTAGATGCATGGAATCGGAGGTTGCCGCCAAAAAACATGCAAGCAAGCATAGATACATATACATCACTAAAATCTCTGATATATGAATTGTGGTATGGACGCAGCCATCCAGAAGAAGATCATGCAAGTGGATCCAAGGTATGGGTGCAACCATCTAGTAAGAAGGATCATATCAAACCCAAGGTATGGTCGCAGCCATCCATCTAAAAAAAAAAAAAAAAAAACATGTATGTAAGCATGATCATGTCACATCACTTTGCAACCTAGACTTGTATAATATGAGCCCAGGGTCTTGCGCTCCAACATGACCCGATCAAAGTACAAATTCTGGCATGCGAATAGATGTGTTGATGTCAAACATGCTAGAAAATCGCTTGCTTACCAGTTAATGATGTGAACTGTTAACAAGCGCGAGAGAAACCACCAATAATGACAATGGCTCTTAAGGTACCAGTAGCACAATTCACGGAGTGTGAATAAGGAACTGAAGTCAAACACTCGTGAAGTCACCCAATCAAAGGCCAATTATGTGAACTTGTCGTCGAGCGCAATGAACTTTCCATTAGGGCATGCAATCTCTAAGGTATTGGAAGGGAGTCTCTCAGCCAACTTCCCAGATAATGAGTTGAAGTCGACAAGAAGTGACCTTGTCGAAGGAGGGTTGTGATGTGTCCCACATCATCAACATGAAACAAGGGATGCAATTATTATGAATGATACAGAGAATCAGGAATGAGTGTAAACTGCAGCAGGATTAACTCTTGAAAATATCGACGACCTCACTCTGAAGTTTGGTAGCTTTGGGATTCATAGGATCGGAGGTCATGATGACGTGGTAGAGATCAAATGGAAAGGAAAAATGGAGACCCAAACCTAGGAAGGTCAATGATGAAGTGGGGATATCCCAACCCGACACAAAGGAGAAGAGTGTCATGTTCAAGAGTGACTAGCTGCTGACACAACTGGTAAAAATTTCCATTTTCCCCCACCATTTCCGGCAGGTACCCCAATTATTTTTTATCGCAAGATTGAAGGGGATAACATAAGCTTGCATTATAATTCCATCCTTCAGATGAATCCGACCTAGTAAGAATAATGAGCCCTAGGAAGGAGAAGCTCATGTACGTCATGGTGACGAATCCAATGTCGTTTAATCTTCCAATGACTCTGACAAGGGTGAAACTTAGTATCTTTTTCATGTTTAGAGAGTTTGAAAAAAACACGAAAAAGAAAATTCCAAAAGGTCCCTTTTCGTACAGTTGTCTCTCGGGCCCGAAAAGGTAGAAAATAATACTTGAGAGAACCTCTTGACCATGTCATCCAAGGAGTACCTTTTTCGTAAATAGTTTATCCCATCTTGAAAAAGGGGTAAACTTATACTGGGTAAATGATGTTTTGAAATCATTTTACAATGTCAAAATAATAAGAACTCGACAATATTTTCATGTTTTAAGAGTCGGAAAAGAGCTTAAAGCAAACCCCCCATTTTTATTTTCTTAAACAAATCAAAAGGGGAAAATACTATGCGATCTTTTCATTTGAGTTTTTACGAGTCAAGAAAAGATCTTAAACGCGACCCTAATTTTGCATCATCAGCAAACCATCACCTGTCGATGCACAAGAAGCAACCGCATCATCCGTTTCAAAGGTAAAAAAAGGTGAAAAATGCTTTTAAAACCTAAAACATCATGAAAAGTTTATAAAAAGGGAAAAAGAAAAACATTTTTTGCCATTTACCTTTTTTACCTCATTTGGAGCAATTTTTAACCACTTGTGCCCTAAATCTTCAAGAGTGGATTGTAGCAGATCCAAGAGGTCGATCAATGAACCGTCTATTGCAGGTAAGAGCTAAGGCCCTAAGCTTTGTTTTCATACTAGTTTTTCTTGCTTTTAACCAATTTTTCAAGTTTTTGAGGGTATTTTTTGCAAAAACAAACTGCCCTCGGTTGGCGCAGGATCCAAGCACAGGATCACACCAATCAAGGGTTAATACTACGGGAACTTGCACCATCAACACCGTTGTTTTTAAAATAGTCGTGTCAGCGCAGAGGATTGAAAATTTCTTATTTTCGCCCAATTCATTTGCTTTAAATTTGCAATTTCTCTATCAAGGACTAATGTTAACTTGAATGCATGATGTTTGTAGGAAAATTACAACAAGAAACATGGTGATCGAGTGGAAATAACATGATCACGAAGGAGTTGATGCATTGGCATTGGAAGATCAACATTGCCTGGATGATTTGAGGAACTGCAGGCTCCTTAAGTTCTTTCTTACATCGGGCCTTTGAGCTCAACCCGAGCTGCTACAATACTTGATCAGTATGTGGGATGTTGGATGGGAAGTCTTTTTGATCTGGGAACAAGAGCTGGAGCTAGAGACTTCAGACACTTACTTCATCACTGGACTATCCCTTAAAGGGAAACTAGTCCAATTGTATGGAGCCAGACCATTAGGGCGAGTCTAAATACACTCCTTGCATAAAAAATTTCAAAAGCCCTGAAGTCTAAAAGCAGCAAGGTTGGCATCATGACTATAAACGACCTTTTACTGAAGGTGTTTCTCTTGACTATTAACAGGATAGCTGGGGCTCAGGCATTGCACGAGTCCAACAAGTCTAAGTTTCAGTATGCCATAGACTGCACAACGCCCACTGTCTTCAACTGGGAAAAAACCATGAAAGTGAATATGAAACACCAATTATCCAAATGCGAGGCAAGGAACCTGAGGCAATTTGGATATGATTCCATTCTGGTGACTTTATTTTTAGAACAGATCACATTGTTCCACTATCAGCGGGCAGAGGTAAATCCCCCAATTCCATGGGATCCACGGATGGTCCAATGGATTGAACTAATGCCCAGAACTGGAGGGGGCCAACACATGTCATGCAAGCCTGCTTTCTTTGCGTGGTTAAGGTGTCAGCTGATCGTGGTAGAGGGTTGGCCCTATAGCGCGACTGAATTTCCTAGCGATCCTGACATGTCGCTCCCAGAAGGGGAGGATTTTGATGATGGCGGTGAGCCAAACCATTTTTTTGTTTTTGATTTTTCATTGTTTTTGAAATATATGTATTCGTCACACTTTGATTTTGTAATTGCAGATGTGGGACTAGATCAACGCGCTAGAATGTCCCCAATCGCTAGACGCGTTGCTCAACAGTTTGAGATTGCTCCTTATCAAGAAGGAGTCGACAATGAGGAGGAGATTGTGTGGAATCTCGATAACCTGAACAGAGGCATCTCAGAGTATTCCAATATGGAGGACATTCCACGCCATTATTAGTGGCACATAGTGGGAGTGTCAAATTAGATTCGCAGATTACTGAATCGCGTAGTACGAGTAGTAACGTGTTACCATGAGGATAATGTCGAGTAGTCCTTAGTTTTAGCATTTACAGTTTTTGAGGCCTGCATTCCTGTTTACTATGATACAATATTTTGTTTTTTCACATATTTCGTAAATGTCTGATACAATTTTTTGTTTTTTCACATATTGCGTAAATGTCTGTCTAACACATAATTAGCTAATGCATCTATTAATGTATTCATATGTCTAGGAATATGATGATATGTGATATAATCAAAATTTATTTCCAATAGACAAATACACAAATACATTCTCAATATGTGGTTTTCTGACGAAATATTGCCCATTGAGTTGAAGAAGAACAAGTTGTGAATCAAGGTTAACAACCATTTCTCAAATGTCTAGAGCAATGGCTTATGACAAGAGTTCGATAACTATGCTATATTCAACAATGTTATTAGTTGTTTGACCCAAAAAAATACCTTGAAGATTAATCAACTCACCATTAGGGGCGTAAATATCCCAAGCCACGGATGATAGATTTAGGGTACTATGACAAGCAACATCAGCGAAACCGATGTAAGGAGTCACAGACATCTGCAAAGCAGGTGAAGACATAATAAGCAGGAAAGCTTCTTGAAAAAACACACCAAACCAAACTGCACAAAAATGAATAACACACTTATGTACAAAAGTAACCATGTGAGATGACTCAGGCATAGTACTTTTTGAGATACAACCCATTACAGGGCTTTTCCAAGGGGTTTCCCTCATAATCAATCAGCTCATAGACCCCTTTTTGTAACACACGCTTGACAATATAGGGCCCATGCCACATGTGTTCAAATTTACCTTCCCCCATTTTATCATTAGCTTGGTCATATAGCAAGACCAAATCACCCTCAAAAAAGCACGAGGAGAGACCGACTTATCAAAATGGGACTTAACCTAATTTTTTTGTGCTTCAATGACTAAAGTAGCTAGACTACGAGTTTCTTCCAATCATTCTAAATACAGGAGACGTTCTTCTTTAGGTGAGGTTTCAGGGAGTAGTTCAAAAGCCAATTTGAGTGAGGGAATTTTGCACTCAATCAATAATGTTTCTTCCAAACCATAAATGAGTTGGAAAGGTGTGAATCCAGTTGCGTATTTAGTCGAGGTTCGATAGGCCCACAGAGATGAAAAAGTCATGAGATGCCAATTGGATTTTTGCATCCCGACAGTGCACTAAAGCATAGTGACTAACACTTTGTTTACAGCTTCAACTTGGTTGTTGGCCTGAGGAGAATATGGAGTTGAGTTGTCGTGATGCAAGCCAACGTAGAAGTCAACTCAGCCATCATGTAATCGCAAAAATGAGAGCCATATCGGTTTGTGACAATGGCTTGAGGCACTCCAAACCTGGAAATAACATGATTGAATAGAAATTGCGCCACCATTTTACCATCAGTTGAATATGTAGGCATCACTTCGGCCCATTTGGTGAAGTAATCCATGAAAACAATAATATAATTATGCCCCCCATCCGAGCAAGGGTTACGAGTCATAAAATCAATGCCCCATTTGGCAAAGGGACCAACAGTAATAATAGGGTGAAGGAGAGCGCGTGGGGCACACATTTTTCGCTGATAAATCTAGCACTCGTGGCATTTGTGAATAGCAAGGATGCAATCCTTAAAGATGGAGGGCCAGAAGTAACCAACACAGAGGTTATTTTGAGCAGTGGCATAGCCAAACATATGGCCACCACATGCGCCAGAATGGAAATTATTCAAGACTCTTTCAGCCTCGTCGAGAGTTAAACATCAACGAAGAATTGAATCAACACCAACATGGTACAAAGTATCCCCAATGATGCGATAAGGTTGGGATTGATTCCGAATGCATAAAAAATCATCCTTGGACAATGCAAACAGGAAAATAGAAGTTTGGAGGCACGCGATGATATCACTGTACCAAGGTACAAGAGTGATAATTAGAAAGAGAGTCACATTGAGGAGCTACTCATCAACACCAGTAGGAAGAGAAGTAGAGGGAAGACAGCAAATCAATTCAACAAATACAAGTTATTTCTTGGATTTGGTAGTAGTGAACACCAAATAAAATTCCTAGAGGATGAAAATCCACTTGGAATATTTTCCCCCAAGCAACTGACGAGTCATAATGTAATTCATGGGGTTACACACGGAAATGATAGTTGTAGTGTAGAGGAGAATATAATTCTGAAAGAACTGAATAGCCTGAACAGCAGCTAAAACCAACTTCTCGACATGAGCATAATGGGTCTCAGTATCAAGGAGATTGCAACTAAGGTAGTAAATGACATGTTCATGACCTTCGTCATCGTCTTGCACAAGCACCATGGCGATAGTGTTAGAAGCTGCAGCTAGATAGAGGAAATAAACGCGATGATAGTTCGGAGGATGCAACAAAGGAGAATTAATGAGGATAGTTTTCAAGTCATCAAAAGACTTTTCGGTAGCCTCATCCCAAAGGAATGGAGTTCCATGCTTAAGCAATCAGGTGAACTTTGAAGCTATCTTAGCATAGTTAGGCACAAAGCGACAAAGGAAATTCACTTTCCCTTGCAGACTTTGTAATTGATGCAACGAAGAGGGAGCGGTAGATTAACAATAGCCTCAACTTTGAGAGGATCAAGATGAATTCCATCTATCGAAATAATAAAACTAAGGAGTCGTCCGGATTTGATGCAGAAGACACACTTATGCGGATTCAGCTGAATTTTATAGTGTCTACAATGAAGAAAGATTTGTCAAAGATGATCGGGATGGTCATGGCGCTTACATGAATGAGCAGGAAGATCATCCAAATAAGGCTAAACAATGTTTTTAATGTCGTGGAAAGCATAATACATCACTCTTTGAAAAGTAGCCCCAGCATTCTTAAGGGCAAAAGGGAGAATTTTATATGCAAAAGTCCCCCATGGATAGATAAAGGTGGTCTTATCTTGATCGGTTGTTGCAATGTTTATCTGATTATAACCAGAAAAGCCATCCATAAAGGATTAAATCTCACTCCCAACACATTCATCAATGATCTGGTCTATAAAAGGAGTGGGATAATTATCCTTTGGACAGGCACGATTAAGGTCACGGTAATCAACATAGACCCAAATGGTGCCCTACTTCTTAGTTATCGGTACGATATTGGAAACCCAATCTGTCAAAGGGATAAGATAAATAAATCCAGCTTTAAGAAGTTTTTAAACTTCCCCTTTAATGGTGGCTGCTTTTCGAGGGTGCACTAGACGAAGTCGTTGAGGAGCAGGCTTCATGTTAGGATAAGTCATAATTTCGTGCACGACTATGCTTGGGTCAATGCCAGGAATTTCTTCATATGAACATGCAAAAACATATCGAAACTCTTGAAAACTATGAGTATAAATCTTGATCTCATCAAGAGAACAAGTCACCCCAATATGAATGTTTTCAATGATACCTTGTTTAACAGAAATATCAATAAGCATCATTTGGGAAATATTACCCATGATACCTTCTAAGCAAACTTCATGGGTCATGATAGGCATCTGAAGTGGCTAGGTCGGAAACAAGAAGAGGACTTCTCAAGACAGGTAGACATGACTGTCGGCCCAGGCAAGAACAAGGAACAATGATGAGTATCATTCCACAATGCTTCCTCTAAAGACATAATTTCCATGATACTTTCGTAAGAAGGAAAAGTCTCGGTCAAGGGATTGGGAGAATCTGAAGAACCAAGCCACGGGGATTGAGAATACACATAAAGAGACATACTCAAAGTAGTATGATCAGTAGGTACTGAAGCTGAAGCTGAAACAATCTCCACATAATTGATCTCGGCAGGGCTCAACAGCATGACATCACCCCACATATCAACAAGATCAGGAGAGGGAATGACCCAAAGATCATACTTAACTGAGATCATGTTGACTAAGGCAACATGTGGAGGTGGGAGAGGAAAAATTCCCATCAAGGTAGGGTCTTTAAAAATTCCAACCCCCACACTCTCAGAAGGAGCACTAATATGCTTCACGTAAGGAACATTTCCATCCAAGGAAGAAGAGGCAAAGAAATACAATTGGTCGAACGTGATGATATTCCCTTGATGAGGAAAATAGAGCACGCAGAATAGAGAGGAGACTACAACATGCATAGCATGGGTCCAAATCCATCCAAGTAGAAGATTATAGTTAAGATTTACATCCACAATTTCTACTTCGACATTGACTGCCTTGCCTTCCAAAGTAATGGAAAGATTAGGAAGGACACCAAATGGTCGAGAATCGCATCCATCAAAGGCTTCCAATGTGTTAGGTGATTGGTTCAAGGTAGGAGAACCAATTTCCTTCCAACAAGATACATACATGATGCGAAGCACCTTCATCAATGACAGTCCTGTGAATTGTCTTCTCATTAATGATCACCTGAATGAGAAAGGTGATTTGATGAGGTAAGTGCGGAACATGGTTTTCCAGATCAAAACAAATGATATTGGAATTAGATGGATCAATACCTTCAATATCCAATAGCAACACTTTCTGCTGAGAAGGAAAACTTTGAAGGACCTCGAGAGCAGACATAGATGATGGTGCATGAGCCAAATCCTCAACAATGTTATAATGTTGATAAGCTCAAGAGTTTGGATTATACAAGGACTTTGGCAGCACACCGCAAGAGGGTGGTCGAATAGCGGAATCAGGATTAGGTCACTCTATATGAAGAGGACCAGAGGTAGACGAGATAGAGGAGGAAGGGGTTCCTTCTTTCTCTTTCCCTATCGTCGGATTAGGTATTTGATAATATTTTCATCTCGTGGCCACATTTATAGGTTTATTCATCATAAACACTTGGGAACCTGTGGAAGTGAAAGACTAAGGTTGGTCTACCATTTGGGTCTGTCGGGACAGAAAGGGCTCTTTCAGGATAGTCGGGGTCCCTTTGAGCAAGCGACTAACTTCATATCGTCAGGGAAAGTCTTTAGTGTAGTGATCCTCCTCACAGATGAGGCATGGATACTTGGGCTTCCATTGAGAAGCATCACCAGTAGATGACTTAAGAGGGCCTTGCCTTTGCCCTTCTTTTTACCCTTCGAGGATTTTTCCGTTGTGGTAGACTGGACAACACAAACCTCAGAGTTTTTACCAGGACCAGGTGAATTTTGAGAGGGATCATTGGAACCAGTGTTTGAGCCTGCCTTCTACTTGGAAGAATTTTCGCGGGGGTCTGAGACATGGAACCAATCACTCCATCAACAGGTGGGGTATCCGAAGACTTCGATGTTGTCAGATCTGATGATGGTCTTGGAGCATCGGGTAACATATCATATAACATGCCAGATTGTGAGTAGACGAGGTCCAAATACTGGGCACGAGCGATGGCTTGTTCCTCAGTAACACACCCACCCATAGCTATGTCCTTGGAAATTTTGCTGACGAATGACATTATGAACCATTATGTCGAAAAGTAATCAAAATTTTCAAATTTGATCAGGCGACACCGATGCCTCCATTCATGGATGTGATCAGAGATATGTGTTGCAGTGTCTTGCTTAAGTGACGTAAGCAGATGGGTGCCAATTTCATAGTGAACAGACAACTGGAAATGAGTGAGGAAAGCCATAGCAAGAGTGTTGAAGTCATTGTAGGTACCTCGAGGCAATTCGATGTACCACTTTGCTCCAACACCTATGAGAGTTCGTTGAAAAAGTTGAAGATGAATGGAATCATCAACGTACGAATTGGAGGAGCACCAGAGGTGATATTTCATCACATGGGCTTGTGGACCCTCCTTCACTTTTCCCTCAAACTTCGGACAATTTTTCAAAATCTTGGACGAAACTGGGGGCTAGTATGGCGAATGAAGAATTGGATCATTTGTAAGTCTAGAAACATTTGGTAGTTCCATTGTGGCTAAGAATGGCAATTGCATATTAAAAGGCATTTGGGGCCTCTGAGCAGGCCCAGACTGCATAACTCATCCTTGTTGGTAAGGAATTTTCCCCCACAGTGGAGGATTTTGTCCATATGGCATCTGATTTTGCCCCCACTGTAGGTTACCTTTCCTATAGGGAGCTTTCTGCCTTGGGTAACCTTGATATTGTCCAACCATACGCTGTTGATAAGCAACATACAATTAAAAGGTTATTGAGCCTGTTCACCTTGGACATACATATTTTGCACCTGCTGCCCCTCAACATAAGGATTTTTCACCTATTGCCCCTGGACATAAGGATTTTGCACCTGTTGCCCCTGGGCATAAGGATTTTGCACCTGTTGCCCCTAGACATAAGGATTCTGAACCTGTTGCCCTTGGACATAAGGATTTTGAGCCTGTTTCTGCAAGACTTGACCTTGACCTTGCAAAGGTTGATCTTGTTGATATGAATACAAGGGTTTATGTTTCCCGAGTTGACCTTGTTGCTACAAAGGTTGGCTTTGCTGCTGTAAAGGTTGTCCCTACGGCTACAAAGGTTGACCCTGTGAGGACATAGGTTGGGAGGGTTGGTGAATAAACTGCATCTGCGGCTGCAAGGTTTGTTGCAACTGTTGCAAGGGTTTCCCCTGCGATTGTTGCAATTGTCCTTGTTGTTGCATTACCTTCCCTTGTTGTTGTAAGGATAGCCCTTGATGCTACAAAGGTTCCCCTGCTGTTGCAAGGGTTGTCCTTGTTGTTGTAAGGGCACCTGGAGAGTTCCTGGGGTGACACCTCGAGGATACTGAAAGTTATCGAATTAGATCTGGCCATATCCACCATGCTTAGCGGATGGACCAGGCTAAACATAGGGCCCATATTGAGGGATGTAAGGTGGATTTACCTTCGCCTGTGAACAATGTGGAACATAAGGAGGTTGGAATGGAACTTGAACCACATATGGTTGTTGGTACTGGATGTTACTTGACCTAGATGGACCGGTAGGGTTCGACTGCTAGTATTGGACATTACTCGATCCAGATGGACCAATAGGGTACAGAATAGCACCGTAAGAGGGATGATTCATTCCAACCATGTGAGTTTGTGAGCCACTCACATAGTTTGCACCAGACATCATGGAGATATTCGGATATTGTCCCCAAGGCGGTGGCACAACTTGTCCACTTACTAGAGGGGTCGGATAACTTTCGGAGACTTGACTTGAGACTCTCGGTTGAACCAGAAGAGTCAGTTGAAACGAAAAAACAAGTGGAGTCGGAATGGTGGGTTGCACTGGAACTAAAGTGACTGTAATTTTCACAATCGGTTGAGAGGTTAGGTTCTAAATTAACAGACCTGAGGTAGGCATAGCGCCGAAATCCCAGATAGGGTTTTGATATAATGATGAGGCACTATGAGTGCCTGAAAGCAACTGGGCTAGAGAAGTATAACCATGCGGTAATAAAGGCTCACTATACCCAGGGTAGACGCTAGTCGGAATGCTTCCCGTATAAGAAAAACCTTATGGAGGGAACGGATATCCCTGCTCATCAACCACGTGAGGAGTGTGTGTAGCAGAAACCTCTGAGTGACTCAAAGAGGAGACTGGGATCTCGCCTTCTGATTCCATGGGTGGAAACAAAGGAAGACAGACAACCGAAGATGTTTGAGGAGATACTTCTAAAGGAAGACTAGGTCAATCGTACGGACTGTGCGGACATTGTGGTGATATCACAACAAGATCAAACAAAGGAGAAGGAGGGTAAACAACCAATCCTTGCTCACCTTCAGGAGTCGACAGAATCTCAGGAGTCTGGATAGGATTATCCAGAGATTTCAAGCCAGATTCATGAGGTGACCTACTATCTGATGGAGGAGGACGAGATGACAAAGGTTGAATACTCAGAACAATTCCAAGTTCAACACCTTGAACCTCGAGTGACTTCGGGAGTTCAGGGAGAGGCTCCTTAGATGATCTTTCAGATGGAGGAGTGGAAGAGGAACTAGGTGAACCTGATGGTTCTTCCAAGATGAATTTGTCTCAAACAACAAGAGAAGAGAGATTAATTTTAGGGCTACTTTAAAATATATTAAAGGTAAACTCACGATGTAGTCCAGAATAAGACTATCAGGAGTGTGATGTGATAGTGGGAAAAAAAAATTTAAGATGCTAAAATAGACTAATTCCTTTTCGTGTTTTAAGATTTGAGAAAAAGGCAAAGATGACTCTAGTCACTTTCGGTTTGAACGAGCTCAAAACGACAAGTGCTCGATGATATTTTAAATTTAAAGAGTAAAAAAGACCAAACTGACTGCTCAGGATGATATAGGCAAAAGAATTACTAGGTAACCATGAACTGCAGAATACCTCCCAGTGAACCAAGAAGTACAGGCAGGCAATCTCCCTGAATCTTGTGTTTGGTGTATCACATCTACAAGGCGACATACTTGGCTTCCTATGGATAAAGGATTGCAAACCTAGTGGGGTCTCCCTTTATATATGCGAGGGTACAGGGAGCACAAGTATGTATTAGCACTGTCTAGTGCCGAAGTGAACGATACCTGCTAGGTTTAAAGACACCGAAACATGTCTCTAGCCTAGACCTCTCAATGTGAGCATTTAGTTTCAAATGTGCCTTAGGTTAATTGAATATATTTTAGAAGTTTATCTTGAAATTAAGTCTCAGTTTTCAGGCCCTATCAATGTCACTTGAAAAACCCCTAAATGCAGCTATATGAGACAAAACCCTTTCAATTTCATGAATATTTACACTAATTGAGAGTAGAGAAAAAAATCAATGCAACAAACAAGCAACTGAAAGCAAGATAACTCTTCACTACTTCGATTTTCGAAACAAAATAATGAAAATCCTTTTCACTTCTTATCCTTCCTATGCACTTCAACTAGTCCTTTTAATAGTAAAAGAAGTTCACTTCATTTCAAATGCTCATGATGATGCAATTCTAGCTTTCAACGATGCTACTTAATGCAACATATCAATTTAACAAACTATAATGATGTATTTTTTCAATGGAATGATAAAATGAATCTTTCAAATAAACAGTTCAATGAATTTTTTTCAAAAAAATATCAATCATATACCAAGCAAGATAAGAAGAACTCCTCTCAAACCAAGTATGCAAAGATTCAACCGAAACAAAACAAGCAATGCAATCTATGCTCGAAAAGAGACGTTCAACCAAGACAAGAGAAAACGAAACTTTTTACTTGTTCAATTGAAAACAAAGCAATACAAGGACTAAAACATGAAATGCATGGGGCGACTAACCAAGAACTTGACTTGATTAGAAAACAAATAGCTAAATGGACGATGACCTAGATGCCCTCGGGACACAAACCATCCAATACTCAAAGAATCAAGTAAGTCAAACTCAAACCAATCAAGCAAACAAATCAAGTTAATGAAGCTTTCTAGCTAGGGAGAATACAGGAAAAAACCCCAAGAAACAAAACTTATGAGGACAAGACATACTAGCAATGATTTAGGAGAAACCCTTATTTTAACCCACAGGAATCGATGAGACTGCCTAACTGACAACAAGCGCCACAAGGGGGTATGACATGACTGTTTAAGAGTAAATCGCACTGGTTGGTGTGACTGTCAAAAAATAAACAACGTTGATCGAGGATTTCAAGAAAAAAAATCAGAAAGCAAAACCAGATCTGTCACTCTAAATTCAAGTATCCAGGCAGTAGATAGTGTAAAGCATAAAAAACCAAAAGTAAAGTGTGATATGACAAAATTCAACACAAATCACGAAATGCAAACCATCCAAAGAGAGGGATGGCTCCCCAGCGGAGTCGCCAATTTGTGGAGTAGGTAAATCTCCTCTATGGACAGAGGTGATCCCTCTAGCCCAAGAGTGGGTCTAGCCGCAAATAAGGCAATCTAATGAAAATTTCCTTAGATTAGAATCGAATAAGAGGGGCTACCTCTTATAGTTTTAATCCACTTGATGTTGATCTTGCCTCTTTGCTCCAACTTCCTTTCGTTCCTTTCATTCAAATGCCTGAAACAAACATGCGAGAGACAACAACAAACATGATAGCATAAAATCGAATTCAATCTACTTAAAAGGTCAAGGAGTTTTAATCTATCAAATGTAATATTACAATCGATATAGGAAATAAACCATTAGTTGTATTAATAAAACTTTGAAGAGAAATACAACCGAAGCCTCGACGTTGTAGGTTCCCTTTGGCATGTTCGGGTTCCAGCACCACTATAAGCATCTCATGATCCACTCGCAAAACAATGGAAGTTCAAGGCCTCTTTCCTTTTGCTCCAAACCAAACACTACAAACCTATTCCCCCTTCACACACAAACTAGAAGGCTAAGGTTCTCAATATGGCTCTCAAGATTTGCAGATAATTTCAGCCCTTTCATTAGCTAGCTCAGGGTGTGAAATGGGGAGTTTATATAGCTTTGATTGAGGGGAAATGGATCCTATTATGGTGGGAGAGGCCTTATCCCTTTTGGTTTGTTCCATTTTAATAGGGGAAAGCAGCCCAAACAGTCTCTCTCGGCTTTATCTTGCTCAACCATTTACCAGACTTTCATTCACGAAGCTTCTAGACCTAGAAGCTTCGACTCCATTTTTAAAAACTTTCCAAAAGAGGGTCACGCAGGGGCTGAATGGCTCACTTGCGTCGTTCGGTGCTAGTCATAGTTTTAAACACTGCAAATCGGCATAGGGAAGGAACTAAGCACTAGCGTCGGTCTTGAAAACTGAGCTTGAAGGAAGATTCTTGGGAAATGATGTAAGAGGGAAATGTTCTGCAAATTAAGAGGGATGTAGGGACATATTCTTCATGGCAGGGAAACATATGAGGGTCACTATAGAGGTCCTCCAGGATCGAGGAATGGGGAGTACATGGACAGTGACAAAATGTTGTGTAACAGTGGTTTTCATCAGAAATCCTCAGAGCATGAGTGACTAATGTGTTGAGAACACCTATCTTCTGAGTAGGAAAATGATGGGAATTGGCATGAAGATACTTCTCAGTATGAGTCTTCTTTTGATACATCTGATGGGAGAAAGATTCATCAACTTTCCTTGAAATGAGGACATCAAGGAAAGGAAGGCAACCCTCAACTTCTTGCTCCATGGTAAACTTTATGGAGTTAGACTGGTTATTAAGATGTTACAAAAAGAGATCTAACTTATCAGGCTCGTGTTGCCATATGGCACAGGGGTCATCAACAAATCTTTTCCAAAGCTTAGCTTTAAATATAGTTGAGGATAAAGCCTTGGATTCAAAGTCTTCCATAAACAGGTTAGAAACAATAGGGGACAGGGGGAACCCATGGCCACCCCACAAGTTTGTTCATATAACTCACCTTCAAAAAAGGAAAAAGAAGAAGTGAGGCATATCTCAACTAATTTAGCAGTGTCGGGATCAGTAAGGCGAAAGATGATATCAAGGGCCTCCTTAATGGGGATGTTATGTACAGGGAAACAACATCAAAACTATCACCAGGATCAAATTTCATATCCTTTAACTCGTTAACAAATGATGAGGAGTCTTTGACAAAGGACTCTATACATCCCATCAGGGGCTTAAGCTTCATGGCTAAATATTTAGCTAAAATATAAGTTGGCCCACCTATGGTGTTGACAATGGGTCTAAGGGGGACTCCCCCTTTGTGGATTTTAGGAAGCTCATAGATCCTGGGAGTGATAGGGCTACTCCCAATAAGCTTATGGCTAAAGGAGCCAACCATGCTATTAGATTTAATAGCAAGAGAAACTGTCCTACATATCTTTTCCGAGGGATTCTTGTCAATCTTTTCATTGGTTAAATATTAACCAAATGTGATAATTAGTTTGGAGAACATTGGAAAATGCAAAGGTTGAAAATATCACTCAAATTAAATGATGCTTCCTTCCAATCAAACTGGCTCGAACTCACCATAACCTTATGCATATTTTAAATGCCAATAGTATTGAAATAATGTATCTAACATTAATACATACATTTAAGGCCAAATACGGTTAAAGGTTATCTGCCCATACAATCCACAAATGTATATTTTCCTCAACTTGTGTTTGCAAACCTCCATTAAAAATAGCAAGTCTGAGCATTACAAGAGGGCATCACGTGAAAAATATTAATACCCTCGTGGGTAATTCACAACTTTTTCTAGAAGGTTTTAAACCAATATTGTTCCAGAAGTGGTGGTGCGTTCGCCATCAACTATCATACCAACGAGAATAAATATATAATTGGCTTTTTATAAAAATCATGTTTTTTTGTTTTTTTCTGGGTTATGTTTCAACATAGTTTTAGGTTGGGTTAGTAGGTTGAGTTTAGATGGGGTTAGTTTTCTCATTAGTAGGATTTTATCACTATAATTGTGCAAATTTTAGTTGAGTTTGGACGTCTTTTTAGATAATTTAATTTCTCTAAAAGTGATCCTTTCTTCAACTCTTTCCCTGAGATTTGAACTAATAACTTAGTAGAAACTAAACTCCACATAAACCAATCAATCTAAATCTCATGAGTTCATCTTAGTTTTACATGTAAACTATAGTTTTTTAAATATTCACGAATAAATTAATATATTATCTAGAAAACTAAGTAAAGATATATTTCAATATTATCAAATAATTGTTTATGATGCATATGATTGTAGTGGGTGTATTTACCTGCATAGATCCATCTTAAGTATGGATCTAACATGGGCCAAGAGGGATCAAATTTCTTCACGTGCAAATTTCTTTAGAGTGCAAAATACAATATTTAATTTTTCATTGTTTAAATTGTATTTTTTTTTTTAATATTTTTATATACAACATTAAATAATTTTTTTCAACAAAAACAATTATGTATATAGATATATATGAAGTTGATATCAACATAAATTAGTTAACATCGATCTTCAAATAGTTTATTTAAATCTCTTGTTAAAATATTTTTGAAAAGTATTTTGTTACTTCTAATTACTTTACAAAGTATTTATTTTATTTTTATTATAGCCAACATTCTTTTTCTATTTAGAGCATAATTTATTATTATTTTAAATGGGCACATGTCAACTCTATAGACGAACAAATGAACAAACTTACACATCCCTTCATATTGGGTTGTCGAATGAATCTCTCAGCTCAATGAAATTGAATATTATTGTCAAATTCATAATGGTCCTATCATAGTTTCAAAATTGTTTTCCTTACATATAATTTTTTATTTTATTTTAATCTCAAATCATTTTTGGAGAATACTTTTAATCTTTTCATTTGATGAAAGAGATTAACAATTAAATGCAATGAATATTTTTTTCCTTTTGGATGAATTTATTTAGTTATTTTTAGTCTATAGATAGTATGATAATTACATAAAAAGAAATTTGAGGTTTAAAATGGACTTTTTAAGGGAAGTAATAGTAAAATAATAAAATAAAAAGTATGATTTTTTTTTTTTTTTTTTTTTCTGAAGAAACATAATTTTCATGTAATTTTCTTGTTTATCTTAGAACGGGTGTATTAAAAGTATGCAAAATGGTTACTGATTGCATTCATAAATTTAATTAAATATTTTTTTATTTATTATTAATTATATGAGATTTAAATCACTATTTAAGTCGTTTAAGGAAAGATCAACTCTCTGTTTGTATAAAAGTAAGTGTCTTTGGTTCTCAAATTTCTCTTTAAGGTTAAAGATCTATGATCAGATTTAGGCTTGTAGTCATCTAAAAGATCAAACTTTAGTATCTGGTTGTATAAGAGGATATTTGATATAACATAATTCTTGACTATGCTATCCAACCCATGGATGTAAGTCATCTAGTTAGATTTTGGCCATTTCATTAGACTATTCAAATTATTATATCTTGAGAATATTGAGCTTAATTAACTTAGTGCCAGACAAATTCTCAATCAAGTTTTAAAAGTTTATTTTGTATTTGTTAGCTAAAAGTACTCAACTAAAAGTAGAGGATTATGGTTGGAATGATTACTTAAAAAAATATGTTGATTGCTTATAATTCTAGCATTAAAGTCTCCTTATAGGATGATACTACCTTCATTTTTCATATTGTAGATATCATACTCTACGTTTTGTACGAATGGTTCTTATCTAGATTGTTTTTCTTATAAAAGGTAGAATTAATAGGTGCAAAATAATAGATTACTATATAAATATTTTGGCATTAATATGTGACTTCCCTATCCATATGTACTAATTGAGAGGATGTTTCTTATGAAGCCAATTGTATGAAGAGATGTTCATCTTTATGTAACAAGCTATTCCTCCCATCATTATGTGTGAGGGTCACTTGTTAATCCATGTTGATTACAAAACAAATATTTTTATGTTAGGGACCTTAGATTCTTCATGATTCCAACTTTTAACTAGAAACATAATATCAACTTCACTCAATATCCAACTTATTATAGACCCGCTACTCCGTGGAAAGCCATGGCATTTCAAAGAGAAAATCTAGAGTGTCCCAAATTGCTAGTTATTGTTATCATTTTTATCCCTATCCTTAATAAAATCCTTTCAGTTCTGAATTATTTCCCATATTCTTTATTTCTTAGCTTCTTTCACCTTTTGAACTTCCTTCATTAATTTAGCGTGGCCTTCTAGAATGAGATTTTCGTTGATAAATATTTCTACCTATTTAAAATTGGGGTTTTGTTGAGTATGTCATATTTATAGTCATTATCCAACTCACCTTTATTGGGATCAACTTAGCTTTATGTTCGATTATCTTTCCCTTTCCTCGCATCTTTACTTTGAGGTAAGTTTCTCCTTGATTATTGCAAGTATGTTGTCATCGTTTTATTCTTTTATACAAAAAATTATGATGTTCACACCTTTTTTGTCACATTCTTGAGTTGGCCTAATGGTGAATAGCATGTGTTTCCTCCTAAAATTTCATAGGTTCAAATCCAAATGAGGGTAGAGTATATATGCCTTTGATTACCTTCAAATTGGATTATTACAAATATAGATTCATCTTAACCATGATGGTTGTGTGGAGGAATATTACCTTAAAATTGTAATATTACAAGTATAAATCCATCTTAACCATGGATCTACCAAGCATCAAGAGGGATATTGATCCGTCTAAAGGCTTCATAGATCCGTGGTTAAGATGGATCTCTTTCTCTCTCTACACGCACATAATATTTTTTGATTATTTAAATTATATTTTTTAATGTATAAATAGTTTCAAAACCTTGAAAATCTCCTTGGCACTCAAATTGTGTAGGTTACACAATTTAAACTTGCAAAGAGCTTTAGAATTTATTTTGCCAATTGCATATATAATATATACAACACATATATATACATATATTAACCATATATATACATACACATAGTTACATTGAAATAATTTTTTCCCTGACCAATTGTTCATATAATTATATAATATATATATATAATATATATATATATATATATATTATATATTTATTATTTATTATTTATTATGATTTTAAATACGCTCCACATTCATTTATTATTTTATTAATATTTTTATAAAGTGATATATATTAATTTAATATTAAAAATGAATGAATTATAATTCTCTTTCTTATTACTTTTATTTAGAAAGTAATTGAAATTTTTTTATTTTTCTTTAGACATACACCTCTTCTATTATATTAAAATAAATAAATTAGCATGAATATTGAATAGTTTATTTAAATTTTATTATTAAGAATTATACCTCTTCAGTTATATATATATAATCTTTTAATTAACTTATCTTTCTTTAAAAATTGATATAAAATTACATTATTGTATATGCACATCAAAATATTTTATTTATGTGTGGAAATCATAATGAAATATTTCTACCACACCCTGACAACTAATCAGATGACCACAATAAGAGTTAAGATTTGTAATGTTGTTAATCGTGAGATTTTGTAATATCTTGTTATGTTATTTAAACATTCTGAATCTATCAAATTACATAAAACTAAAAAAAAATTGTCATTATTAATTATTAATTATAATTAAACCAACTTAGGTCCATCAACTCCAAATCTATTGTCAAGGGCCTAGAGAGATCAAATCTAAGTGCAAGTTTTTCATAAAATTTTGCACTCCAAAAAAAAAGTTTGCACCTTAATAGATTTGATCCATCCAAAATTAAGAAAGAAGAAAGAAAGAAATTATTTTAACGTCCACTAGGGTAAATATAGCCTATGAGACAGATTGTTTCTTCATCTACTTGACGTATTCGACCATTTTTCTGTGAAGCTTCAAAATAAATGCTCCCAGTGTCTGGACAAACCCCTCGCTAAATAGATTATCCCAAGAGTTAACTACAAGCATATCTGCATAACTTTCCTTGTTGCCTTTGAAAGCCTCACATTCTAAAATGAAATGTTTTTCTATTTCCACTTTTCCGGAAGAACAAAAAATGCATATTCTTTCCTCCCACACTTCTTTGGCCTTTTCCAGTGCCCTGTTTCACAACGGAGTTGATGAGAATTAGCCCTTAAGTGAGCAATAAGAATTTTGACTCTCCAAGAGATATTGGCCTCTATGTATGTTTTTGGTTGCTTGTGGAACTTTTCCATAGCAAAATATTTTATCTATTTGCTAATTATGGGACACGTGTTCAAGCAAATGCCCCATTTACTAAACCATTTGTTATTTTGCTGCATTTATCTCTTTGTTAATTATGGCATAGGCGTTCAAACAAATACCCCATTTACTAAACCATTTGTTATTTCGCTGCGTCCAAGTTTTTTTTGCTCTTGGGCAATCTATCATTGAAGACAACCTTAGGCCATCTACCCTCTTCCATTTGCTCAATTTTTTTTAAATACCTTATGACTGGCACCATAGCAATTGCTTCAATAAGAACAATCCCTCGTTCACTTAATAACAAGATATCCTAAAAAAACTGCACTTTTCAAATTTGATCAAATATACATATTATTTTTGTTTTAACACTATTTTCTATCATATAAAAAATTACATATCTCAATAAATATTAATCATAAAGAAATAATATTAATCATTAAAAAAAAAAAAAAAAAAAATTGTACTTATCTCCGTAATTAAGTGTAAAATGTGTCTTTCCAGGCAATAATAAATTAGATAATAATGGTTATATCCCACCACAGAAAGCAATCCATAGAGGAAACAATGTCTGATTACCTACGTAAATTTCAAAGAATAGTTCAAAACACATATGAGAGGTGTACGGAAAAAAGATCGTACGACCATGTTTCACCCTGCACTGTGCACATGCTTCGCCGCCAGTGATCAAATTTGAAGGGTTGGTCTTAATTTTATTTGGAAGGGCATATATTTATTTAACCCTTCAAAGATGAAAAGTTATAAAAAAAAAATCTGTACTTCTATTAACAAGTGTATATTAAATAATCTCTTTATAAAAAAAAATTGCCAAAATGAAATGGTGTCCTTCTAAATCTTTAAAATTTAAAAAGTGGCTACATTAAAACACTATAAAATATCAATAGAATTTAGTAAATAGGCAAACATTTTTCTCAAATTCTATTCAAAAAAGGTAA
This sequence comes from Pinus taeda, assembly GCA_000404065.3. Classification (NCBI taxonomy): domain Eukaryota; kingdom Viridiplantae; phylum Streptophyta; class Pinopsida; order Pinales; family Pinaceae; genus Pinus; species Pinus taeda. The sequence goes on along the minus strand of APFE030108910.1, from coordinate 47,467 downwards.
ACATATGTTTCTTCTATTCATTAGATAATCTTCAAAAGTATTTGAATTTTTTAATTGAAAATATAAATCTATTTGCGCAATGGGAAAAGTTTTTTTAATTTTTATTTGTTTCTAATTTATACTATATGTTTTGTTCAGCTTGAAACAATTTAAAGCAAACCAAAAAAATAAATATATACCTTCAACAACCAACGGAATTGAACTTTTCTCTTAACATTGCTCAATCAAAGAACACTATTAACAGACTTTCATCTCCATTAAAAACTTCAAGCTTTATAAATTCAAAAAATCATGTAATTAAAAGGAAAATTTTCCATATCTAATAGGGAAATATTGTAATATGTAATACACGTTTGTAATGTTGTTGTTGTATGGCTTGGGTGGTTGTTTTTTTGTTTAAGAATGGTTTTCAAATTTGGTCCTTACAATGAATTCAAGTTTGGTTGATATTTTTTTCTAATAATGCGGTTTTTTTTCATTGATGTCTTTTTCTAATAATATAGTTTCTTTTCATTAACAATGTCATTTAATTTTTCTATGATTTCAACATCTCCTTAAAAACCCTTCATAGCAGTAGCTACATGGACACCCACACATACAACTTAAACTTATTTCCTAGATGCCGAATGGAGAGAATGAAGTAGGAGACACAATAGTAGTTGTATGTACTATGGATAGCTATTGGCATTCTATATCTTTTGGGAAGACCAACCAGAAAAACAAAATTTAGTTGTAGCCCTATAGGCAAACCAATCTTCAGTTGTGTGGTTATTTTTTTTTTTCTAAGTAATGTCTATTCTATCTGTATTAAGAAGAAAAAAAGTATTTACAGAGAGGGGATACCTCTGAGAGATTCATACAGCTCTCTCTATCAGGAAAACATTTCAGAACTAACAGTATCTTCTGCTCTCACAACCATGTGTCTAGCTTGTGAAGCTGGAGCAGGATTCCAAAAACCTATTACCAGATTACATGGGTATTTCATACTGAAAACTAAACAGTTAACCAGACAGTCCAAAATATTTAGCCTAGGCTGTTCACTAGATAATGCCGCGCAGGGCTGTTTGATAAGCATTATAAAGGAAAAAGCTAACAAAAAAACCCAAAAAAAAAAGAGCAGGGCCTGCCTGAGAATTCCACCCCCTGAATAGCCATCACCCTGGTTCATCATCATCTTGCTCCATCTCATCTTCCGAAACACATTCCCACGTAACCTCCAGACCGTCTTGAACATCCGTAGGCTTGACACCTGGGGGAAGCCTGAGCTGCAACAGATTACGAAAAGTCTTTTCTGACCGTTTATTCACTTTGTCGGTCTAAACCTTGCCTTGCTGAGAGCTCTCAGGTCCGTGCGCTATCGTTTCCGTCCTCTTAGTCATTGAGCTGATGCTATGATCCTCCAACTGGCTTTGGACTTCATTGACCCCTGGAGAGGTGGGTTGCTCCGTATGGGCAGACTGAGAACTGATGGTGTCCTCTTCTTTCGACGAGTTGTCCAGAGGGGTAGGGGAGTGTTCCTCCTCTGAATTCTCAGAGCTACCCTACTCTTCTTCTTCTTCGGAAAATATCATAGTGACCAGGGCCGTGACTATTGGCCTGTGTAACTTGCTTTTGAATCTAAATTTCGCTGTCTGGACAGAATTGTGGAGCGAGGAGTCAGATTCTTCAGGGTCCTCGGGGGGAGGATAAGCCATCGCAAGTGGAGAGACTCGTCGTGGAGGTGAACTGCCTCTACCTCCCGTCCCTCCTCTGTTACCCGCGTTTCGGCCCCTTCTTGGAGTAGCTCTAAGTCTGGGCGCCATTTGCCGAGTACACAGTGTGCTATTCCAATTCTCCAACCGCAAGCGAGGTCTGTTAAGGTGAGAATTATCAATGCAAACCTCTGTACAAAGCCAAGCCCTTGCCAAATTCCACCCCAGATTTTGCACCTTGAAATCAAGTGTGAGCCCTTTCCGCTTCCAGGACTCTGCCTCCGATGGAAATGGGCTTATAGAGTTAGAACTAGAGTGCTTTTCACTTACCTTCGACCTGCAAATAATTGACCAGGGAGGCTTCTCCTGGGGATGATTTGGCTACTCATGCCAAGCGCACCCAGACTCTTCTCTGTTAGCTACACCTTCAGCATCGGCTGCCCCTTCCGCTGTCACTCGACTCTCCTCACCTCTGTCTGTATGCTTGTGAAAACTCTGCATTATTCCCCTGTTTAATCCTCATTCCTCCGCCTTCTGCGTACCGATTGCCTGCTCCCGAATTAATGCTCCTTCAATGCCCGTCACCTCGGCACTGTTCTCAAATCTAAACACCAACCTTGCCACCTGCCTCCAGCTGCTTGCGCGTGGCTTCATGGCACGGCTCTTTAATGGGCAATGATAACACCCACATCCAGGTGAGAATTTTCCCCAGCTTGCATCTCTTTGGCTAATAAGGATTGAAAAGTGGAAAATTCTGCCTCTGAAGCTATGTCTTGTAGAGGCCCATCGTAGATTTCTTTTCCCCTATCCACTCCTAAATTAGCCAGAAAGTCTGCCATCTTATTTCCTTCTCTAGTATGCTTAAAGGATATAGCTGGATGATTGCCAAGCCATTGTTTGAGCAGCTCAAGCCTGGTAGCCATTCTCCAACTGTTGCTTACCTTGTGTACTGCTGCTCCCTGTTGAAGTTTTGTGGCTATGTTGATTATGATTTGAGAGTCTCCTTCCACTATTAGAGGTGTAAGCTGGTGTTCCTGTGCAAGTATGAGTCCTTGCCATAGTCCTTCAAGTTCTGCAGCATTGTTAGTGTTCCAACCGAGTGAGCCAAAGAAGTTGATGAGAGCTTTACCTTCATGGTCTCTGATTAGACCTCCATAACCTGTACTTCCAAGATTCCCCTTCGATGCCCCATCGAAATTGAGTTGGAAGACATTGATGGGCAGAGGAGTCCATCTGGAGTTGGAGGCCGGGATCTTAGGAGAACTGTCTTTGACTGAATTCATGCCTTGTAATTGTATTTGCCAATTTCCCCATATAGCTTGTTCCTGTGCATTGGAAGGGAAATCCTCTGGTGATCAGCTTTTAATATCCAGAGTTTCTAGGGTGTTTTTATGAATCATTGTCCATACCTGCTCCACTGTCATAGCTTGGTTTTTGAAGATTCGTCGGTTTCTTTCCTTCCATATATTCCATAGCAATAGTCCTGGTATAATTTGCCATAGTGTATTTAGGATTTTGCTTTGATATGGATGTTGTGCCCAGTTACGTAGAGTACCTTTGATGTCCCCCCATCACTCTTCCTTCTTTTCTACAGCGAAATGTTACTTTTTCCCAGAGTTGTCTTCCTAGCGGGCAAGTTTGCATTAGGTGCAGAGCCGACTCCTCTTCCTGTTTGCAATTGAGGCAGATTGATGGCCCCTGAAAGTTTCGTTTTCTTAGATTGTCCCATGTAAGAATTTTATTATGTGCTAGGAGCCATAAAAACGTTGAGACCTTTGGCCAGATGGGCGGGCTCCATACTTTTTCCCATAATTTGTCTTTAGTTGCCCGATCTTTTATGATGATTTGATAAGCCTCTTTGGTTGTGAAGGTGCCCTTTTCTTCATATCCCCATCTGAGCCTATCCCTGCCTACTATCTTTAATATTTTCCTTTTTTGTAGTTCTGCTGATAAGGCCTGTTTAGTCTGCTCATGGTTATTTGGTAAGATGATGTGCTCCTCAAGCCATTCCCTGTGGTTTTGATCTTGTGGTTTCCAATATTGGTTAACTTTATCCATCTGATTTAGTTCTCGGTTTGGTAGTCCCTGAATTATATTGTGGAGATTGGGGAGTTGCTGCCAGGAGTCTCCCCAAAACCTAGCTGTCCCTCCATCTCGCGCTTCCCAAAAATTGTGCTTTTGAATTACTTCTTTGTGTTTGATTGTCGAGTTCCATATTACAGATCCTTTACTGATTTCGGACATTCTGAGGCGCTCCTCCAAGGGTAGATTTCGGGCATATTTCAATGTCCATAAGATGGCCCACGGAGTGTCTGATTTGGTTAGCCAATTCCACCATGTTTTAGCTCCCATTGTTATGTTGCTGAGTTCTGGGTCTCTCAGACCTATTCCGCCAATGATTTTGGGGAGTGTGGCTTTCTCCCACTTAACCAAGGCCCATTTTCTGTTAGGTCCTGAACTCCCCCAAAGGAAGTTGCGCTGCAGTTGTTTGATGGCTTTGAGGACCCATTTTGGCGCCGCCATGATGGAGAATAAATAAAGTGGCATAGATTGAAGAACTCCTTTGATAAGCACAATTTTGCTGGCCATGTTAAGGGCTCTGTGGGTCCAGAGGAAGAGTTTGGCTTCCAGTTTTTCTAACAGGTCTGTCCAAGAGGCATGCTTGAGAGCCGATGCTATTAAAGGTGCACCAAGATATTTGGAAGGCAGGGTAGCAATGGAGAATACTAGAATCCTTGCTATAGCTCTTTGAGTCGTGGGAGGCGTGTTGAAAAAGAAGAGTTGGGATTTGACTCTATTGATGAGGGCTCCAGAGGCTAGAGAGAAATCATTGAGCAAAGCATTAAAGGATCGGGCTTCTTGCACCGAAGGATGGCCGAATAGCATATTGTCATCTACGAATTGTTGATGAGAAACAACAGGAGCTTGGTGTAGAGAAATACCTTTAATTTTACGGGAGAGGATGGCTGCGTTAATGCTACGTCCCAGACCTTCAGCCATGATTACAAACAAGAACGGCGAGAGAGGATCTCCTTAACGTATTCCTCGGGAAGGGCAGAAGGTTGAAGAAGGGATGCCATTAATGAGTATTGAGAAAAATGAGGAGGAAATGAGACTACTAACCCATCTGACCCAAGCAGGAGCAAAACCGAAAGCTTTAAGGATATATTGCATGTATTCCCAACTTATATTGTCAAAAGCTTTGGATAGATCTATTTTTAGAAGCATACCTGGTTTTTTTCCTTGCTTGAGAGAATGTATTATCTCATGAGTTAAGATTATCCCGTCCGTAATCTGTCTTCCCTCTACATAACCTGATTGCTCTGGAGAGATGATAAGTGGCAGCAGGGGTTTCAGACGTAGAGCAATTACTTTGGAAACGATTTTGTATATTATGTTGCATAAAGCTATGGGCTTGTATTTGTCTGGAGTAGGTGAGTCCTCTGCCTTGGGGATCAGAGCAATAAATGTTGCATTCATACCCTGGTACATCCATCTGAGAGTTCTTGATTCTTCCACTACTTGCCAAACTTCCCATTTGATCGTGTCCCAGAAGTGTTGGAAAAAATTTGCTGTGAAGCCATCTGGACCTGGAGCTTTTCCTGCTTTTAGTAAGTTCACAGCTGATTCGACCTCTTGAAGACTTATCGGTTTGAGGAGTAGAGTATTGTGGTCCTCAGTGATTAGCTTAGGAATGAGTCCGGTTATTTTATCAATCGCCTCCTTCCTGTTGATATTAGGTTCTTGGTTCATTTCCTTGAAGTAGTTGAAGAATTCCTTTTCTATCCCGTCATGAGTTTCAATCCTGTTGCCCTGTTCATCCATAACATAGGAAATTTGGTTGCTCATTCTTCGTTGGACTGTGGTTTTATGAAAAAACTTAGTGTTTCTCTCCCCTTCCTTCAACCATCGGATTCTTGATTTTTGCCTCCATAATATTTCCTCCTGTCTGTCTCGTTCTAGGAGTTTTTGCTCCATGTCTTGCTCCTTCTGAGTTAACTCTGCCGTTCTACCCTCAAAGATCAATTTTTGTTGAATCATTTTCATTTCCTGGTTAAGAAGTTCCTTTGCTTTGAAGATATTACCAAACATTAATTTGTTCCAGCGTTTGATCTCCCCTTTTAAATATTTCAGTTTCTTTTGGAACCTAGCCATTTTCGAATCTTCAGTCGGATTGAAGTTTTGCCATGTGCTTCTGACAAATTCATGGAAATTCGGATGATTTAGCCAGAATGCCTCAAATCTAAAGGGACGTCTCGTATTATTACCTGGTCTGTTCCAATGCATAGCTATGGGCCAGTGATCTGAGCCCGAATAAGGAAGTATGGAAGCTGTGAATTCACCTCCTATGTGTACAGCGTTGTCTGAGATTAGGAAACGATCCAGGCACGAGGCTACTTGCTGCGGATCCGCTCTCTTGTTGCTCCAAGTATAGAGACCGTTGATGGTTGGCAGGTCTATGAGCCAGTTCTGATGAATGAAATCTTTCAGTGTTGATCCATCCCTGTTTACTCTGAATCTCCCTCCTTTTTTCTCCTCCAGGGACGTTATCATATTGAAATCTCCTCTAGAAACCCATAACGGGTGCGTCCTGTTTGCGTTTAATTGCCTTAACATATCTAGGATCTCCTCCTTGCGGTGGGTTTCTTGTGGGAAATAAACATTTGTTAGATGACCATAAATATTTGTCCCTAGAAGATGGAAGGTTGCTTGAATAAAGTGTTTATTTGCATGTATATTCTCTAGATGAATCTTTCTTGCATCCCAGAGCACAGCGAGACCCCCTGAAGCTCCCTGTGCATCTACAGCCATGACTAGGCCTCCTGGCCATGCTTTGGCAACTATTTTTTCCAAAGAAGTCAAATTACATTTAGTTTCCTGCAGAAAAACAATTGCTGGCTTCTCCTCCATTAGCATGTTTTTGAGTAGTTTTCCTTTTCTGGGGCAGTTGAGCCCTCTAATGTTCCATGATATTAGCTTCATTGAGAGGGTTTGGGATCAGTGTTGAAATACTTGGTTAGTTTGGCATATCTGCCCGACTCAACCAAGACCTCTCCTATCTTGATGGTTCGTTCTAAAGTGGTTTTCCTTCCTCGCTTTTTGCTATCTTTGGAGATGAACTTCCCATCCCAGTGGCTGCCTATTTGAACTCCTAATGAATATTTTCTTTGTGCTCTATTGAGAACCTCAACTAGATTATCCACTTGTTGATCGGGGATTTGATCGAAGTTACCTGTTTGGCAAGCCTATTCCAGACCTAAAATGTCGAGTTCACCAATATCTATCGGTTTTGTGTCTTCCTCCATTAAGTGTGGCACTTGGTAGCTGTCCTCGGCTTCCTTCTCTTTTCTCCCATTAAGCTCGGTGTTGTCTATTTCCATGTTCGGTGTGCTCCATTCTTCGGGTGCAGATTCATTCTTGTCTTCTCCTTATCCCTTCCCCTTGTCTCCTATTTTTAGTTGTTTTCCTGTTTCCGATACCTGCTTCGCCTTGCCTTCGTTGGGCTTAGGAGTTGACCGATTTTTCGGATCCTCCTGATCTAGGACCGCAAAACTGTTGCTTGTGGAGGGTTTTGCAGGGTCTTCGGGTGATGTTTTGGGAGGTCCATTTGATTTCCTGCTTCCTCTTCTTCTATTTGTGACCTTGGTGAAGCCATTTGCAGATTGTTGTTCCTGGTTGACTGGTTCTGTGGGTTTAATGTTCAAAGGGCAGTCCCTGAATAGGTGTCCTAATGCATGACATTTCCTACACCTAAAGGGAACATGCTCATAGTCAATTAATTGAATCCAATCCTCATCTTCATGAAAAAGACGTATCGTATCAGGTAAGGGCTGTTTCAGGTCCATGTAGACGTAGATCCTGGCATAGGAGGCATGAGAGGTCAGCCTTATTGTCTTTGTTTCTTCAGCAACCTTGACAAATTTGCCTAAGACGGCTCCAATGGCTTTTAGGGAGTCATCCTCCCAGTATTCCCAGGGTAGCGAATATAATTTGATCCACACCGGCGCCCAGCTCAGATCTTCCTTGTCTGGGTTAAAGCGAGCTACCCATTCCCTCAGAAAAAGTCCAGCCGAATTAAAGAAATACGGTCCCCCATCAAAGACCCTTTTTCGGTCTTCCAAGCAATTGAAAATGGCTGTAAAGAATCCTTTCGGCCCTAAGAGTAGGGTTATTTGCCCCTTTGGCCTCCATTTGACATCGATCCAAGTTCGTAAGGCTTTTTCATTGGGCCAAAAGCCAATAAACTTGCCTATGAGAGCATGGTCTCTCATATATTGGATTCGTGCATTGATTTGATGTCCTGGTAGCTCCACCTATGGCCTGTGGGTAGCTACCGGCTTGCATGTGGATGAACTGACCTGTGGCTTGTCTTTTTGTGCTTGTTCCTTCTTGTTCTGCTGGTTATCCTCTGTGTATCCTTCCTTAAGCGCCGCGTCCTTTCCCGAACTACCAATGGGCTCTTTTTGTTGAATCTGTCTTGGAGAGGTCGCCTCTCCGACCCCCTGAGGGGCTGTCATAGTGACGCTCAGCTCCTGCGCCTGGCCACGGCCTGCACGCTGCCTCTATCGTTTCAGGTTGCCGCTATTCACGCCTGCCGCAGCAGGTTACTACAGAAACCTTAGTTTCTGATGAACTCTCGTGATCGCCTTACGCCCGTTTCATCTATCTCCAGATTACCACTGCTTCAGTTGTGTGGTTATTAATAGAGCCTTGGATTTTCATTTTAACACTTCTCCCTAGTTCAAAACTCTACATAGTTTTATGAGAAGCACACTTATTATTTCTCAATTTTTTTTTATAGCATTAATTTCTATGTTTTCAAAAACTGGAGAGTTTATAAAGAAAAATGATTTTTAAGATAAGAGAAGAAATACGGGGTTTTAAATAAAGTTTGATTTTACAAATTCTAGGCTTAATAGTAAGCTTGATTACAATAAGTTCAAATGGCAACAATGCTAGGATTTTGTAAGCATTATGGTTGTCAATCACGGAATAATCTAAAAATAGAAAACAGATGGTAGTAGTTATTTACAAGAATATAAAAAATGTTAGAATCACTAAGCGTAGTTGCCACCATCTAATGGGTAATTTCATAATTGAACAATCTTGATTGAATGGTTGTCAAAATGGAACAATCTTGTCTAAATGGTTGGTTGACAAGAAAGAAAGAAATTTTTGCAAATTAGGAAAGAAAATGAAGATACAATAGAAAATGTGGTTATGATGTAAATCCATCAATATTATCACTTTAATATATTTTTAAACACGATAAAATAACATCTTTAACTAATTTATTTTATTTATTACTATAAAATGAACAATTATTCATTTATTACTATAAAACGAGAATGTATTAATTTATTACTATAAAATAAGAATTCAAATTAATAAAGAGATTACTCTGTCTATCTATAATATGATGTTTTCTAAAAAGAAACCCTAAATAAATAACCCTATTGGTCTTATTATGTTATCTCAAGATTTCCATGTCTAACATGAGAGTTTCAAAGTAATGATGTCTTCATGGAAAATGTAAGGAACCCTATCATCCTTATTATACTATGTCAAGATATTTATGTGGAACATCAAAGTAATGTCATGAATATTTCCTCATAAAGGTAGGATGGAAGATATAATGTTTTCATAATGGTAGGATGATCAGTGCTCGAATATATTCGGCATCCTCGAAGATGTAGTATATGGTAGTAGTTATTTACAAGATAAAAAAAAGGTTTGTGAATCAGTAAGCGTAGTTATCACCATCTAATGGGGTAATCTCATAATTGAGCAATCTTGTGTTAATAGTGGGTTGATAAGAAATAATAAAATTTTACAAATTAAGGAAAATGGAGATACCACAGAAAATGTAGTATGTGGTTATGATGTAAAAATGTTAGTATTGTCACTTTAATCTATTTGTAAGTGCTAGACAAATATGAAAAATACCATTTCAAATGTTGAACTGCATACCTGTTGAAGGCCATTCCCATTTATTGGGACTGTGAAATCGCTTGCCTTTATCGACGTTTCAGAAGCTTCATAACTTCCCTTCCAATCCCTTGGAAAAACGAATATATGAAAAATATGAAGTGAAATACTTCAATGGATTGATTTTTCAGAGTTGAGTAGAGAAATATGTAGTTACAAGCAGAAGTAAATATAATGAGACACAAATCCACATCAAATCTTTGGGTTGAATGGAAAGATTAAGAGATTCTGCTTGATACAGAGTGTAACCTTGATGGTTCTCATTCCACACCAATTTCATCGTTTCCTCCTCAGGAAGGGCAAAAAGCCTTTGACTTTGTTCAAAGACTTAGTCCAAAAAATCTTCATCGATGACATGATAGATGATATAAAAAATAATCTAGAGTCTACACATGACTATATAAAGATCAATCAACCATTCCATATTTAATAATTTTATTCGGTTACACCTAAATCAATGAATTGAATGAAAGGCGAGGGAAATGAAAGTTGAAAATTAAAACTGAGAGTTAAAAATACTTTGCGAACTTGTGCCGTAAGGTTGGGATTGGAAAAATCAATGAAGGCAAGATTCATAGGCTCATAATAATCTACCTCAGTCATCGTTAATTCTGTCTTTTGTCATTTGTTTCTTCTAAATCTCGGATACCTTCAAAATATTCCCTATTCATGGATACCAATACATAGCTACTTCTCCTATGCTATCAATGAATGTGAAAAGAAACCTCTGTTATCAACGAATGCGAACATAAACCTCATATCATGAATGCTAACTCTATCAGTGCTGCCATTATGACTAATGACCTGGGAATGGATGAACAACCTCTATTACGTTCCATTGCACTTTCTAGAGTGTTGGGAGAACCTCTTACAGACTTTAGAGTGTTGACTGATATCAGTCAGAGCACTGAGATTTTTTGAAATGTCCTACGGATAGGCAACCCTTCATACGACATTTTATAATATTATTTAAATTTTTTTAAAAACATGTAAAAATCAAAATTTAAATTTCTTTTGACTAGTAAATTTCGCTGAGCACTTCTCTGACTTGCTTGAGGGCTTCAGAAAGGCTGTGATGTGTTCAAATTTGAAGACTGGAATCGCCGCACATAGATATTACCCATTCAAAACGCGAAACGCCACGCAGCTTTCCATTTATTATTTAATTTGGTCTGCCGAGTATTAGGGTTCATCGCTTAAACATATACACGCAGAGTCGTATGGTTAGCCGCAGAGTACTTATATTCACTCTTCAAAACTCGTATTAGGTTTCACAGTTTCTGTTCACACAGAATGGTTTGGTTGGCCGCATAGGTTCACGCAGAATCATATGAGTGGCGGCAGAGAATGAAAACTCGTGTGAGAGCATGTGGCAGAATCAAATCACCGCAGAGCACATGGTTGAAATCATGCATATCGTACGAGGGTTCACCGCAGAATCAACCTGCTTCTCTGCATAATCAAAGCACTACACCGTTCACCGCAAATAGGGTTCACAAGTACGGAATCAAAATAACGTTCACCCATAATGAAATCACACCCACCGTGTTAGGGTTCATAAATTATAAGTCTATTAAATAAACCAGGGGAGTTGCACGCAACAAGTCCCTGCTTTGCTTCCTAAGCACTTTTAGGATAAAGCTATATTAACAAGGTGAGTTATTTGGTGAAACAAAGGAAGTTACAACCAACAAGTTGTTGTCGTGCTTCGTAAACACTTTTTAGGATAAAGCTATGTTGATGATGAGGAGGAGTTGATGATGAGGAGGAGTTATCGGGTGAGTTTGCATCCATGTGTTGTGATTGCAGCGCTTTTAGGATAAGGCTATATTGAAGGTGAGTTATCTGGTGAATTTACATCCATGTGATGTAGTTGCATCCACCAAAAAGCCAAGGTTGCATGATGCAATTTCAATTTCTGTTGGAAGGTATCCCCTGTGTTCACAGATAGTGTTGAACGGATTTTGAAAACACTATGGAAAACTTCGGTGAGTTACCTGGTGAATTTGCATCGATGTGTTGTGCTTGCAGCACATTTAGGATAAGGTTATATTGACAATGAGTTATCTAGTGAATTTATATTCATGTGTTGTAGATGCATCCACCAAAAAGCCAGGGTTGCATGATGCAATTTCAGTTTCCATTGGAAGGTATCCCTTGTGTTCACACAGAGTGTTGAATGGATTTTGAAAACACTATGGAAAACTTTGGTGAGTTACCTGGTGAATTTGCATCCATGTGTTGTGCTTGCAGCACTTTTAGGATAAGGTGTTATTGACGGTGAGTTATCTGGTGAATTTATATCCATGTGTTGTAGTTGCATCCACCAAAAAACCCAGGGTTGCATGATGCAATTTCAATTTCCATTGGAAGGTATCCCCTGTGTTCATAGATAGTGTTGAACGGGTTTTGAAAACACTATGGAAAACTTAATTCTGTTGGACTAGTTTAAGTCATTTAAAAGAGCACATTGTATCATGGTTGCTTTGCTTTTTCTTTATTCAAAGCACTGTAATTACTTTGTTTTAAAAAGAAATAACACAAGACCATGACATGCTTGTTGTTAACTGTACGAACCCAAACACACCAGTTATTTGCAAGCCCTCAAAACTGGGCATAGAGCAGGCCCTTCGCCTTGCAAATATTGATTGACAAAAAACAATATGATACTAAATCTTTGGTGGCCATTTTCATTGAGTTATATCAGTTCTTTTGAAATCGTGATGCATCATGTAAATATTTCTTGACTAATCAATATAGATGTACATCAAGATTGACACAAGCAGGTGAAGAAAAATGGTCATACCAGACCCCAACTTGAAAAGTATCTTGATATTTTCTGAGAATAGGTTTTAGGCTGAAAATTGGAGAGTCAAATCTAATATAAATTAGAATTGAGTGACTTGGTTGTACTTTGAAAGGGCTTATTACAGCAGGTTTGAAAAAGAAAAGATGTTGTTAATCTTTTCATATCCAACATACTGCCCAAACATTCACGTTCTTTTTCACTAAAGAGGTGCTAGAACAAGAATATTGCAAGCCACTATTCTAGTTTCAAAGCCTAAAACTGTGTAACAGTGTTCAACAAGAAAAAGATCCCACTTTGTCTGATCACATCTCACATATTGCAAAATCATCCCCTTATCCTCAAACTCAACATTGTTTTTAGCAAAATGGAATATTGTCAACGATGAATGATGGTTCCCTCTGTCACCAAGTTTTTTGAAAGAAGACTCACCCGAAACAATATTTTCCATGCCAGTTCTCATCATTTCCCAGCGCAGAAATTCAGGGTTCTCAGCACTCTTGCTACCCGTGCTCTAAGAATCTCTAATGATAGCCACCTCCAGCACTAGAAATCTCATATTCTCGAGGTTTTTAAAAATATTGGGTATAGTAGATCTCAAAGCCTCAAGGCCTTTCACAAGTCCTGTAAAGTGCCAAGAGTTAAACCTGCTCATACCGATCCTATCTCCAAGGTTCATTTACCGTATATCCAAGAAACCACGAATAGGATTGCCCATATCCTTAAGAATATTAATGTTTTCTCTTCGTTCAAGCCTCTCAACACCATTAAAAATTCTCTTAGGTTACTAAAAGACCCTATTGACCTTAAGGACACGAAAGGGGTCTGCCTTATTCCCTTCTCCTGTGGTATTCCCTATATTGGAGAAACATGTAGGTCTATTAAACATAGAATCAATGAACATGTTGCAGATATTAGACACAATCGATCTAGCGCATCATCCCTAGCCGAGCTTGCAAACAAATCGAAACACCATGTCTACATTGAAGATTCGAAGGTCATTGCTAGGGTTGATCATTTCCACCACAGGTAACTTAGGGAAGCGATTGAGATTGAGAAGCATGCCAAAAATCTGAATAGGGACTATGGTTGGAAATTGAGTAAGAGTTGGATTCTGGCTCTCTCTTCTTGATTTTGGCTTCATCATCAATCCCCTATTATCCTTAATAATATTCTTCAATTTCATATGTTTATAATAGTAATTATTAGTTTTAAATTCCTCTCTTTAAATTATCCTTATTCCTTTAGTGACCCCCCAACGATCTCACTTTTTTGTAACCCTTTAGAATTTAGATTATTTTTTATCTTTCTGAATTCCTATAACATTTTGGATCCTCCTCTTCCTTTTATTTTTATATTATGAAGTTTATTAATACTACTAAAATATGTATACCCCTAATAATATATCATGTCCTAAACTTCTTTAGTTATTAACCTAAAAATTCTCGTTTATATAATCCAACATTACTTTATTTCTATTTAAAGGAAATAGACTAACCTCTCACAAATTATAATTATATAAATATAAGTTGAATATATTAATAAATTATCATATGAATAAATAATAATAACAAATAATTGTTATTTTAATAAATAAAATATTTTGAATTGAATTTTTCCCAAGAGCTAGTTTTTCAACTAAATGAGAATAAGTCAACCCATAAACTAATAATATTATATAAATTAATATTATTGATAAATAATTATATTATATAATCAATAATACTGAAACAATATATTTTATTTTCAGTAACAAACTATTTTTAATTTAAATATATAATATTTTATTAGATATCTCTATACCACTAATTATTAAATAATATTTTATTTTCCTTATTAACTAATTCACCGACGGCTAATTCTTAACGGCAAACCCTAGACAATGATGCATTCATGCTATTTATTCCTTTAGATTGATTGATTTCTCACCATGTCCTGAGGATGAACCACATCAGTTGGTTTGAAACGTCGACCAAATCCTAACAATGTGATTAATCCAAAAGACTTATATCCACATTATGGATTACAAAAGTCCTAGATTTAACAATAATGCAACTTTAAAACATCATGGCAACCTTGCAATTCTACATTTCATGTTTTACTATTTCTGGTGCATGGTAGAGCACACAACATCCATTTTTATTTAACTAATGCATATCATTTTGACAAATCCTATCTTAAGGATTGAGTCTAAATTTGTTATGTGTTACTACAGATTTTCTTTGATGACAGTGTTCGGAATATAGCAGCAGAAAAGTGTGCAAGCCTCCATACTGTATTGGTAAGTCTAATTGGCCCAAACTTCTTTTAATCTTAATATTGGCTTTCATTGTTATCATCATGTGGGAACTTTGATACAAATAGAGGGAGCATACTTTTCCCTTGAGTGGGCCAGCTAATGGTAAACAAAATAAAAACCCATAGAATGAGTTGCTCAAATAATGTACTAATGCCTTAAGCGCATGAAGGCATCTTGTTAATAAAGAGCTTGATAATACAAACTAGGAGAACAATTGGAATTATCCCTTTGCCTAATTCATGCCCATCGGGGATCACCGTGATAAACACATGCCAAGACGTCTACTGTTGGGTATCAAACTGCCGGATCGACTGCTTAATCAATAAAATCAATTGGAATGTATGAAACTACGTACAAGTATATATGCAACAGTCAATTGGTGTATAAGTAGCAACAATCAACATCGTATGATCAATGAACATAAAATTACTATAAGCAGTGGACAAGAGCAAGAAATCCTTAAGGGAATGCCATTTTCTGAACTTATTTTTGTGAGATAGTTGATCAAGAGCTCAAAATTTGCCAAAAAATCAAAGTTGTCAAAATGGTGTGAAACCTAAATAACCACATAGATCTCATTGTCCTGATTCTAATGCAACTCGTTTCGTAGAAAATCGATATCATATTCTCAACATATTGTGTTTTGATTTGCTCAGACTTGTAAAAAATTTGCAAGTGGCTGACAGGGATGATGACTAGGCATCCGTATCGCCTAGGTGGCAAGGGGAATATTCTAGGAATATTCTCAAAATGTTCCTTTTCATTGGCATGCTCTAATTGGTCTACAATGGTTGATTTGGACCAATAATGGGGCAACACATGGCCCAGTCGGGGACTACCATGTATCACCCCCAAGTCATTCAAAAATTTTATGGCAGGTCTAGGCGGAGGCCGGGGCTCAATCCCACGACCTCCCAACTAACAACAAACATTGATACCTTCTCACCAACCATGTGTGACTTAACATACATCGGTGGCAACTTAGTTTTGTGTTGAAGTCATCAGAGGCATGGGGGGGAGGGGAACCACCAACGGTTTCTCGCAGAGGTTACCCATGTGAAACCCCGCAGGTAAACAATAAAAGTCACCGCCCAGAGCTAACCGCCACCATAACTTCCATGGAGACTGCCACAACACCACCCCATGTGACACCTTACTATCAAGTCACCAATGGTTAAGTGACTGTCGAAGGAAAGGGGCCAGCGCTGTGGGCTAGCCCTTGGGCGCATGGCCCCCCCTGACCCTAAATTTCTACATTTTAGGCCTCGGTGGCCAAATTAAATGTCTGATAAATCTGCCTAGATTTCGGCGAATTTGGTGGCCGTTAGTGGAAATCTGGGCAAAAATGAAGGTTCGGTGCCGAATTTTGGGCAATTTGTGGAGCGAATGGTGGGAAAACTAGGAGAGATCATAACTTCTCCATTCTTCGACCAATTGGGTGCAAAAAGAGGCTTGGTAGCCATTTTTGGACATTCTGGACTCATTGGAGATGGTTTCAAAATCAAAGGAGCACTTCTCGATAGGAGTTTTGCAGGTTGAACTCTATGGGTGCCATGGTCAACCAGAGTGTTGAATTAGTTTATGGAGGAGTTTGAAGATGGAGATGACCTTGCAGGAGTTTTCCAACCTCCATGTGTTTTCTACAATAATTATTACATCAATGTTGTAGATTTTATTCCTCTTTTCTCTATGTGCTTTGCACAAGAGACTTTTTTATGTACTTCAAGTGGATTATAGTATTGTTGATGCTCTTTGAAGTTGGAGTATGGGCTTTTGGTGCAATATTCCTTTGTGTGCTAAAATTTTACATGTTATGGAGAGATAAGTATTACAGAGGTTTGTTTCTTTGAAGGTGAAAATAACCATTCCATTTCTCAGTGCTTTATGTACTCATCTTTTTCTAAACATTGAGCATAATGAGAAGGGGTCATGCCATTAGAGGTGATCCAAGAAGATGTTGCCCAGGAGGGGTGAACTCCTTTAATAATGGATGGTGTATTATTTATTGATGAATGCTTACATTCAACGTTTTGAATTCATGTTTAAATTTTTCATGAAATTAACATAAGAAAACACACATAAAAACTCATGTTTTTACTTGCTATTTTGGAGTACAAACCACAAGCACACTTTTCCATTATGATGAGGATCTTAGCATAGAAAACTAATATTCCATATTCAGATAAATAGTAGAGATAATTTCTTACCCATCTGTAGCTCCAGAATTATTAGCATAGTCAAAATATTCATTCCTTGAATCACGAACTAGATCTTCGACCTATGCTTTTGCCACTGATGAAGAAACTCCTGCTTATAGGTCAACTACAATGAGATCTACATCTCTAACTATTGCTACCTTTGTCACTAATGTTGTTGCTCTTTATGTGGCCTAAACCCCTGCATATGATGATGGGTTATGGATTTCTAATTGGAAGAAATGCATGTGGTCTCATAACATATCCAATTGACTGAGCTTACTCTAACATTTACCCGTATTCCATTTAGGACTAGCTTACCTTCGCTTTGTTCCATATTTACCAGCAGCAGATCTAGTTTATCCAATTGAAGTGAATGTGTCAATCGTAGTAGTTTTAGTCCCACTTGTTGCAGTTATTGTTTACCTTGCACCTTTCAATGTGTCAACAAAAATAGAGATAGTTTAGGATCGATACCCAGTCCCTATTCGAACAGACCCCGTTCAGGGAGTAAAAGTAGTAGCAGCCAAACTGGTAAAGACATAATAACTTGTACCAATCCTTTCGATATTGTATAAATTCTCTATGGAATCTGGAAGCACTTCCAAACTTTTACACTTCTTTAGATTGATATATTGAAGATTTATTACCCTGCCAGATTAATTTCTTGGAGATTCCTTAAAGTTTCGGAGGCATTTGGAAGCACATGCAAACTTATACAGTCTGCTAGATCGATCTTTTGGAGATTTGTTAAATTTTCTATGGAAATTGGAATAACTTCCAAACTTTTACAACGCGTCAAATTGATCTCTCAGAGATTCCTTAAATGCTTTATGGAATTTGGACGCACCTCAAAATTCCAAACTTTTACAGTAGCACAGATTGATATTTTGAAGATCAGATAACTTCTCGGAGAAATTTGGGAGTATCTTCAAATTTACACACAATGATAGATCAATTTCTTGAAGATTCATTAGAGTCCCAATTGCATTTGAAGGGTATTCAAACCATCACCCCTCTGTAGAATAATATGTTTGAGATTTGTTAAATTCTCCAAGAAACATGGAAGCATCTTCAAGCTCAAACCAACTTCCCTATTGATATCACGTGATTACGGATCGAATGAAACCATAGGTAAGCAAATGCGACTCCCAAGAATGCCCCACACCTTAGCTAACATTATACATCACCCCTGCTCTGTCACTAAGTAGAAGTATCCCACCCTATGTTTCGATGCATAATCTTCTGCATTGGTCTAATGATAAGGCGAAAACTATTTGGTCTTTTGCACACTTCTACTACCTGTTTTTTACATAAACACAAAAATGGATTACAACAAAGCATGTTGCAAATATCATTGAATAAAAATTCTTTGAAAATTTTTGACATGGTTAAGATGGTTGTGATTATTAAAGAACTTACAGATGATGATGATTGCTCCAACAGATCATAGACATTTTTCAGTGTCGCACCGCCAAGATGATGTTGCATCACTACATAAATCATAATCTCTTTTAATGACTAATATCATGATAATGCCTTTGGAGTTCCTGCCCCTAGGAAACTCCTTTGTTTGTCATCTTGTTGGATAGAGAAATTAATAAAAAATAAAAAAACTAAATATAATAAGAAATAGAAAAGTAAAATTTGCAGGTGGTTAAAGAAAGAAACATAAATTTAAATATAGAAAATATAACGCTTGCAGGTGGGCACGTGCATCTTGCATGCAGCCCACGTATCTCCTCTCCACATTAAATGTTCAGTATGTGCCAGAGATTCAATTGAAACAACCATGTTCCAGGGTACATCAGAATAAAAATTCAAGTAAGCCTCACTATCTGGAAAATGCCTCCTAGGACGCCACCATCTCATCTATGCAAATATAATTAGCTCTGCTTATGAGGTGATGAGCCTCGGTATTGCAACAAGAATGTTGCAACTCCCAAGGCTACCAACTTTAATTATCAACTTTGGGTTTGCACAAACTTAAGAGGTATTGGAACTATATGTGCAACATACATTGTGTCCTTCCTTTGTTGTAATGATGTAATGGAGTGCATGTACTGAAGTCAAATCCTAAACTAATTGCAGAAAATGAAATGCTCAAAATAGAAACCTCAACCTATTGCAAGAAAGAAAGTACAAGGAAAGAAACGTATTCTAATTTCATAAAGTAACTATCATGAACTAAATGTCAACCATTACATTTCAAAGACTTTATATCCATTAACAAAGGTCATTGGATGTGGCAATCAATAAAATCATCATTGTATTACCCATTTCATAAATTTTTCCATTAGCCCAAGTCGTTGAAATGTTTGGCATGGGTAAAGAGGAAAGTCCTAAGTGGTCTTTAGTCTTCTCTAATCATTTATTTATATCCTATGGGCCTTGATTCAACTCTAAGGGACAATAACCAAGCTTCGTGAGCGAATCTGGGCAAGTATATGCATGTTGGAAGGCTACTACAGGGTTTCTTGTAGTACTACTACAGGAAACACCAGACTTGTTATAGGGAGTTATAATTCATCGAATGACCAACCAAATAAAATATAAATTTGATGGGACAAATTTTTTTATTGACTAGGATGTCTTAGGTCTCCATTCCAAGTGGAATCACTCAAAAAGACCTATGTTAACCCATGCTAAAAAATGACAAAAAATCATTAGTCTAAAATCTAGAAATTCGAGAACTAGTGAGCTAGTAAATCTATCAAATGCTTAACCTAATCAAGTGCAAATGCAATGGGATATTTTTTGTTAATAACTAGAATTTTTTTGTGATCTAATGCAAATGGCAACTCAATTGAATCTCATTAGCATGCTCTAAAAAATAGCATAAATTTACTATTATTTGCCACAAAGGAGTTCCAGAAATCTTGATTTGGGAATAAGCAAACTAATCCATGTAGCTCAATGATTACTACGACATTCCAAATATTTTCCAAGGATTAAATGATGATTGTGATCCTGCAAAATAAATTACATCAACCATTTAACCCAATCCTACAACAAGAAATCAATAATACTAAATGCAGAAATAGAAAGAAATAAGAACAAGAGATGCATGTGAATAAGAAGTTAAAAGAAGAAAACAAAATGATACAAAGGGGCTCTGAGGCTCCTGGGATGGCCAAGCCCAAGGAAACTCATAGTCCTATGAAGGAGACCAATATTTAGAAACTAAACATGTCACCAATCTTCATTATTTCCATCAATACAATTACATCCCTATAAGAACTGACAATAGAGCTACAAAAGTACGAGTTCTCTCTGCAAGGAGACTAATACAAATTCCCCCCTAAAGGAAAATTCAACTTGGTGCTTATACAAAATGATTAGGAATCATTCCCCATTAAAGAAGAAAGCTTTCCCCACCAAAATCCTTTGATTAGTGGATCTGGTTCCCAATACCAGGAAACTGCATTAAATGGCAGGGAATACATTCCTAGATTTTCTCAATCATTGGAGTCCTATAATCTGTGCCATAATTCCATAATATCTTGTTGATTTATTATTTAATATTGATCCTCCTGCAGTAGGGAGAAAGTCCTAAATTATCTCCTCCTCCAAATCTTCATAATCTGCCCAATATTCTCAGAATATTCCACAAAAATAAAAATATTAGGCACAAATATGCAATTATCCATAAACCGTCCTAATGAACATATTAAAGTCAAAAATACATCATCTAATTCAAAAAGAGAGATTTAATGTGTTGAAGGATGGTCAAATGGGCCTTAATTTATGTTTAATTTAGAGACATGGGCCTTAATTTATGTCTAATTTAGAGGCCCATCATACCCCCTACTGAAAGTGTTGCTCATCCTCTGAGCAACTTAGTGACCTCATTGTGCCTCATTCATGGCCCTAGTGGCTTATCTCTTGTGCATTCTCTTGTGCATTCCTCAGTCCTTTTTCTTAAGAATCTTGGTTGTAAGTTCTGCAAGGACAAGCACAAAAATGTAGTTGTTCTTATCATGATTGTTTAATAGTTTTTCAAGCAAAAAACATAACTTTCCTCTTTGCAAGTGAACTTTGTTGGCTTGTAGATCCATTTAATTCATATCCTCTCCCTTGAAACATTCATTCCATTTTCACTCATCTTTCCAAAACTATTTGTGCATAGAAAAAATCACAGTGTTTCTTGAGACCATTAGCTTGCCTTCTTCCCCTTATTCAAGATGGGTTGATAAATATTTTTCAGTTTGGCAAGGTCTTCCACATTCTTTCCAACCTTCTGCTACCTTTTTCCACCATTTGGACACCTGTGAAACCTTCAAAACGCCTTTAGATGAGAACTAGGACATCCTTTAGTAATTCTATTTTTTCCCGTAGTGGTACTACAGGAAACCCTGTAGCAGTTCCTATAGTACTACAAGAAACCATGTTTAAACCTATTTTGAGCATAAATGATAGTCTAAGCCTAGGGTAGGCCCTCAACTTGACTTCCATGCCTTTATCCTATTTCTATAACATATTTTAGGCCTTGGAAAAAAGATATAAAGAGATTAGAGACATCTTGGAAAGCTTTTTTTTATCATTGCAGTTTGAGTTCTATTTTGATGATGAATGCCTTCTTGCCTTTTGTTGCCTTTTTCTTCTCTTTTTTTTGGCTTAGATGATTGTTTAATGGCCTTGGAGTTCTCTGTTTTTATTAGGTCTCTCTTAGGCATTTCCATTTTGGGTTTTAGCATAATTTGTTCATTTCTTCATTCTTGTAGCAATATTCTGCCTTCCTGTAACAGTCATTCCTTCTTCCTTCAGGGTCTTATAATTATATGGGAGTGATGAGAAATGATGTGTAGGGGTTAGAGGATGATGCTAGGACTCAGAAGGATTAGTGTAGATTTGTGAAAATGGAGAGTATGCTCTGTTTTGTTTTTTCAAGAATTTTTCAGGGTGAGACAAAGTGTAGGGTTTGTTCTTGAAAAATATTATTTTTTTCTTATGAAATGGGATGGATGAATGATGGATAGAGAGTGGATATGAAGTGTATGGAGGGCTTGGAATGCTTTGGTGACTTGTCCTTTGCAAAAATTTCCTCTTTTAACTATTATCCTAATTCCTCGAAATCATCCCTCTTCAAAATTTGGCTTTTCCACATTGCATGGGTGAAGGAGTGAGTTGCAATTAACTAGTTGAAAGTGATTGAGAATGTTGACCCATCCTTAGCTTATAAAACTGATCTCTCATGCATTGACAACAAATTTTTAACTATAATATGCTCAAGAGAAGAGGTCAAGAATATTACCTACCTAATGGTTGTTGGAGAGCTATTTAGTTGATGATTGATCCATGGTCCTCTGGAGGTGATAATTTCCTTTGTTTGCTTCTGCACAGGTCTTCATAGCTTAGTGATTCTAAACCTTTGTCTTCTAGTTACCATGAGCAAGCTATCGTAGTCAAATTCAGACTTCTTGGAGCGATGGGTTTGTCCATGGGTGATGTTCACCTTCCCTATACCTTATTCCACCATTAGACACCTTTCCCACACTTCATTCTACCTTTCCTACCATCTCCTAAGCTTTCAACCTGCTTCCTATAGTAAAACAGGGCATCTTGTAGTAGAACTAGGACATCTTGTAGTAATACTACAAGAAACAACAAATTTGCTTTGTTTTGTCCATATCTCCCAAATGGTAGAATGGATTGACCTAAAATTTTCTAAGTATTTTTCCATCATCCTTATGCACCTACCTATAAAAGAATTTGGCCAATGGATGCACGAATCTCGAGAAAAAATAAAAATAGTTGAAATTGATGGAAGTCAGTTTCTTGGAAACCGTGCACTGGAATTTTCTGAAATTTCTTGGGCATGTTACCATCATCTATGTGCATCTCCCCATGAAACAAAGTTTTAAATAGATGCACAAATATCGAGAAAATTCAAAAATGGTTGTAGGTGATGGAGGCCAATTTCTAAAAAATTGTGCCCTTGAATTTGTTGAAATCGCTTGAGCATGTTACCATCATCCATATGCATCTCCACCTGAAACAACTTGGAAAATGAATGCATGGTTTTCAAGATATAACAAAAATAAATTTATGCTCTATATATTTCTGTTTCATGTAGTATTTTAGGACATCAAGGAAAATGAGTGGTAAAAGCTTGGGAATGATGAATGGATGGTGGAAATAGATGAGGGTGATGGATTTGCATGGCCCTGGTCCTTCTAGGATGTATGAGAAAAGGATTAGAAAGTCCAAGTTTGATTTCCTTTGACTAGAATTTTGACCAGTTTTTATTTTCTTTAGTGCCAACTTGTTTTTGTTGCTTGAAGATGTTGGAGAGCACATACATTCATCAGAGAGATAAATCGAGCGAATTTTTTTTCTTCTAGGCATACTAGCTGCCTCAATGAGATTTTCAACTTGTAGGTCTTCCTAGGCACCTCAAAGGAGGTTTTCACCTAAGATCTTTTCTTTTTCACTTTTTTTTTTTCCAACCCATTGACCACCTCATGGAGGTTTTCAATCAATGAGCCAATCTCAGGCGCCTCAAAGGAGGTTTTCACTTGAGATTTTTAATTTTTTTCTTATTTTTCATTTTTTATTTCTTTTCCTATCCTACTCTACTTGAAAAAACAAAATCATTTTCAAGTGTAGGAATACTTCAAATGAAGCCAAGTGCACATCAAGATGACAGATAAATTGATATGTAGGCTTGAAATGTATTTTTTGACATGTACCTGGATATAAGAGACCTATTTCTTTGACTTTGATGATATCAAGCACAATTGAAGAAGAGAGTATTGATGCAACTTAGTGACTGTCTGCAACCATATTTCAATATAGTTGTGATGCCCTTGGTCCACTAGCTGATTTGGATCATCTTGGACGTCTTCTTCTTCCATGAAATTGAAATCTTCCTCTTTTTGTTGATTGTTCTCTTGAACACATGGAGGATTTGATGGTAACCATGAGGGAGCTTTCTCAATCTCTAATTTTGATGTTTGTTCTTCATCAAACGCAACTCGTGATCCTTTGGTATTCTCATTTGAATCTTCTTCTTCTGGATGTGGTCCTTCAATGATATAAAGAGAATCTCTTTTTTGAAATACTCTTCGTAAGCTATGGTGAATACCATTTAGCTCAAGAGAAGATGTTTGGAAGTGTTGTACTTCAACATTGTAAGTGGGTTGAGCTACTTCAATGTATGGGTTTGGAAATGATGGTACAAGTAGTTGAGTAGGAGTGGATATTTGAGATGGATGTGGTTGGGGTTGTGGTTGTGGTGGAGGTGGATGATAGGGATAGCTTGGAGTTGGGTATGGAGGATATTGAGGAAAATATTGAGGATATTGTGGATGGATCCCATAAGTTCCTTTCCAACCCTGTTGCCAAGATTGGTTTTCGGGTTGAGATGGCCAATATTTCCAAGCAAAGGGTGCGTTCCAATTACTTTGAGGTGGATGTGGATAAGCTTGAAATTATGACTTAGGTTCTTGCATCATATTAGGTTGAATAGGCTTCCATGGTCCTCTTGGAGGTACATAACATAGTTGCATTGGAAATTGACTTGCTCCATTGTCCTCTTGATAAACTTCCTTCAACCTTGGTAACGAGGGGCAATGTTTAACATCATTTGATTCTGCATGGAAAACAAAAATGTCAACATCTTCTTTTTCTTCATCTTTCATTCTTAACATTTCTACTTGTTTGGTTAGATTGCTAAAAAAAAAAAATTTAAGTCATCACACAAATTCCAAGTTTAGCTTGACTTACCGATCTTGATGTTCATTTACTTACTCTTGCCCTTCCTCTTGATATGTGTTTGCATGTTTCACAAATTTCTTCAAAGGATAATTAGTATACATCACCTCTACTCATAATATCAAGGAGATCAATCCACTCATCCCTAATTGTTCTAAGAAAGAGGGTTTTTAGTGTGTTTGGTCTTGATGTAGTTTTTCCCTCTTAACATTATACATGAACCTTTATATTATATCCTCAAGGCTCTCATCTTCTTTTTTATTCATTCTGAGGATTTCTTCTTTAAGATCATTATCTTTATATTTTTCTAGAAATATCTTTTGCATCTCACTCCATAATCTTATTGAATTAGTCCCAAAACTCATGAACCATTTAAGAGCTCTATCCTTCAATGATGTCGGAAACAATCTCAATTTTTGAGTGTTTAATAAGTAACCATATCTACAAACAATTTCAAATTCAAAGAGAAAGGTTTCTAGATCCTCTGAGTTTAGACCATGAAATTTTGGGAGAAAAGATGGAGCTATGTTCTTCATATGCATGTTGACATTAGTACATTGAATGGGGAATCCTAAAAGATATTCTTCATTGTCATCATCTCCATCCATTTCTTCTACTTTCTCTATCAACTCTTCTTCTTCTACCTGCAAAAATAAATGGTGATGTGGCTCTTACTGCACCCACGTGATCAAATGGGGGGGGGAGGGGTGTGGGGGGTTGGAGTTGGAGATTTTTTTTTGTTTTTATGAGTGAATGAAAAAACTAATGCAATGAATTTTTCTGTCTTTGAAATGAAATATTCCTAATGCAAATCCATTTTTTTTCAAAAAGTAAAAAGAAATTAATCAACTAGGGAAGAAAACAATGCATACTTTGACACCTCCCTGACAACGGTGCCAAAAAGCGATGAACCTCGGTATTGCAACAAGAATGATGCAACTCTCAAGGCTACCAACTTTAATTATCAACCCGGGGTTAGTACAAACCTAAGAGGTATCGTAACTGTATTTGTAGCATACAATGTGTCCATCCTTTTCTGTCATGATGTAATGGATTGCATGTACTGAAGACAAATCCTAAACTAATTGCAGAAAATGAAATGCTTGAAATGGAAACCTCAACGTATTGCAACAAAGAAAATATAAGGAAAGAAACATATTCTAATTGTATAAAGTAAGTATCATGAACTAAATTTCAACCATTACATTTGAAAGACTTTAGATCCATTAACAAAGTTCATTGGATGTGGAAATCAATAAAATCATCATTGTATTACCCATTTCATAAATCTATCCATTAGCCGAAATCGCTGAAATGTTTTGCATGGGTAAAGAGGCAAGTCCTAAGTGGTCTTTTGTTGGGTCCCTATAATACTAGTGATTACCCCATTACTATTGTAATGTACCCCTTATTAATATTGTTGTGCCCTTATTATGCCCATATTGTTATTACTGTACCCCATAGAATCCCTCTATTGTTATTTTTGTGGCTTTATATTATTATTGTTAGGTTGGCTGGGTTATATTGTGACTCTTTAGACTCCTATATATAGAAAGGAGGTTTTGTCATTTGAATCATCCAAGAATTGTTCATTTATGTAATGTAAAGGAGGTTTCCCCCTCGAAGAGGCTAAATTCTAAGGCGTTATCTATCTTTTCTATCTTTTCTTGAGCTGGTTTCATAACATTTGGTATCAGAGCTTTGGATTCTAGGGTTTCGCTGCTCCAAACAGGTCATCGTGGAATTTTCACTACAACTTTTTTTCTGCGATGTTTCAGAAGCTTAAAAAAAAACCCATCTGAGATGAAAGCGCACTGAATCACGGGCCGAATTTCAGAGATTTTCACGCTATATTTGTGGAGATATGATCTGAGGAAGTTGGCCTTTTTGTAGACTCCTGAATTACATTCCAAACAGGTGACCTGGGGAAAATCGTCATAACTTTCTTTCTGAGCATCAGATTGAAATTTCGTAAGAAGACACAGAAAGAGGACGGACTGTAGCTTCTTCCATATATTTTTCAGAGCAAAAGGTCGAAATAGGGACACGTGGCATGTCTACAAGTTCGCTCTACTGAATTAGTCTATAATCAGTTCACTGTGGGAGATTTGGCATAACTCTTCATTGGAGAATCCAATTGGGGTCAGACTAGTGGCATTGGAAAGAAGACACAGAGTGTTGGCATTATGTTTATGGTATGGTTATATGTTACAGATGTTGTACTTGATGGAAACACCCATGGCATGGCTCTCAATATGATGAGAATTAAGAAGTACGTAAGAGAACAGTTTAGAAGATGCGTACCCGCAGGTACACCGTGCAGGGACAGCGTCCAGACACGCAGGTTACCCATTCATGAGGTGTGTACCCCCAGTGCACACACTTC
Source organism: Pinus taeda (assembly GCA_000404065.3). Classification (NCBI taxonomy): domain Eukaryota; kingdom Viridiplantae; phylum Streptophyta; class Pinopsida; order Pinales; family Pinaceae; genus Pinus; species Pinus taeda. The sequence continues at coordinate 20,385 of APFE030108910.1, read as the reverse complement.
AAGGCAGTAAAGCGCGCACACGTGGGGTTCCTTATGTTTAACCCTTGGTATTTAGCCGACGGTATTATGTTATGATGGTTTTGGCCCGTGGTATTCTTTTATTTTATTATTATTATTGAGCCCCATGATCCTTGATTTGAGGAATTGCTTACCTATATAAAGCAAAGGAGATCATTTGGCTTAGTATGCTTTTGGGTTGAATATCTTAAGATCTGAAATATTTGGGTTATTGTTTCAAAAAGCTTGATGTATATGAAAGTGAAGTAGAAAGCGAATCTGTGAAGGGTGATCTCTCAAGCACTTGATCAGATCTGGGCATCTGTCTAACTGTCGCACACTGGTGATCTGCAAATTCAGCCCTAATTTGATGTACGCAGGTGTTTAACGGTGCCTCTGCGTGGGTACACAGAGAAGGAGAAGGCGATCTGCGTGGGTACGTAGAGCAGAAGAAGGGTGGTTGCGTGGTTACGCAGAGCAGAAACGGGCGAACTGCGTGGGTGCGTAGAGCAGCAGTGGTTTAGGTGCGTACACACAGGAAGAGTACGCGGCACGACAGTGTCTTTGGGTGCGTACCTACTGTGGGAGTACGCGACGCGATAGTGCATTTGGGTGCGTACTGTACGCAGTGCGACAGAAGAAGCAGTGCGTGGGCACGCAGTGCAGCAGAAGGAGATCTGCGGGTATACGCAGAGAAGCAGAGGGTGAAGTGCGTACCAACGCAGGCCAAAGAAAGGAAAGTTGCGTATCTGTTTTAGGACTATCTGTTGACTGAATTTTTCTGTTGATAAGGTGTTCTGGGTTCAGTTTTGTTATTTTGGTCTAGTTACTGCAGCTGACTGTAATTTATATGTACTTGATGATGTATATGGATCGAGTTTGAAAATCTATGAAAAGTGGTCCTTGTAAGAAAAGAAGTAGGGGGTTGTAGCTCCCTTCCAGGAGAGACTGGAAAACGAGAGAGAGGTAGTTTGTAGCTTCCTGCAGGTGCACCATGCGTTACTCGGTAAAAGGACTGCAACCAGTACAAAGACCATTGTAAAAGGAGTTTCTAAATGAAAGAAAGATAGAGACATATGTGTAGCAAGTGTTTTCACCCACATTGGTTTTCCACTATATCGGTGTCTTTGATGTGACTGTCTGTTTTTTTCTGTTTCCAAAAAAAATGCTCATTATTTTATGGTACTGATATGAAAAAATAATTCAAAGTATAAATAAAGAATATTTTGTAAAAGTACTAGATAATAGTGATTCACCCCCCCTCTCAGTATTATTTTCAACACTCAATGCTCATAGACTTTGTCAATGCATTGTCAGTATTCTTCAAAGTGTCCACCTTTACCAACAACACCATTTTATCCTCAACCATATCCCCCAAAATGTGATACTAAACATCAATGTGGTTTGTCTTTGAATGATAAGCAGGGTTCTCTGCCAAGAAAATTACACTTTGGCTACCATATTCTATCCTTCTATCTCATTGTACTAACCCCATACTTGAACATAATCTCTAGAACTAAAATTCTTTCTTTCTTTCATGAGTGGCTGCCATGTATTGT
>APFE030108906.1:81407-101993 GCA_000404065.3 Pinus taeda | reverse complement strand
TTTTCATGGACTCCAGAAGCAACAAAGGCCTTCGAACATCTTAAAGAGGCAATGTGCCTATCACCGGTCTTAGCTACATTAGACTTCACAAAAACCTTATTGTGGAATGTGATGCTTCAGGAAATGGAGTTGGTGTTGTTTTAATGCAAGATGAAAGACCCATTGCTTTTGAAAGTCATCCAATCAAGGGAAAGTTTTTACACAAAGCTATTTATGCGAAGGAAATGTTGGCAATACTACATGCACTTAAGAAATGGCGACCCTACCTAATGGGAAGACACTTCAAGGTAAAAATGGATCATGATAGCCTTAAATACTTTTTAGAACAAAGATTATCCTCTGAAGAACAACAAAAATGGGTCACAAAGATGTTGGGTTATGACTTTTAAATCATATACGAAAAAGGGAAGAAAAATGTTGTGGAATATGCACTCTCAAGAAAGGATAACGATGTGGAAGCATTGTTGTGCGCCATTTCTATTATCCAACTAGATTGGATAAACAAAGAAAGGGAGGAATGGAAGAATGATGAAGAAGTGTGGGAACTTACTCGAAAGTTACAACAAGATTCCACTACATCTGATACATTTAGCTGGAAAAGTGATTCATTATGGTACAAAGATTGCTTATACCTCTATAAGTATTCCCAACTAAAACAAAAGATTCTTCTGGAATTTCACCCTTCTCCCTTAAGAGGGCACTCGAGATTTTTAAAAACTTTGCACAGGGTTAAGAAGGAATTTTTTTGGGATGGCTTTAAATCAAATATTCAAAAGTTTGTTGCTGAATGTTTGGTGTGCCAACAAAATAAAGCTGAAACAATTAAGACACCAGGTCTATTACGACCTTTATCCATTCCAAGCCAACGTTGAGAGGAGGTTTCAATGGATTTTATCATAGGTTTACCCAAGTCTGAGGGAAAGAGTGTCATCATGGTGGTAGTTGACAAACTTACCAAGTATGCACACTTTTGTGCATTATCACATCCATTTAAAGCCAATATAGTTTCTACGACATTTATGGAAACAATTCAAAAGCTACATGGAAACGCAAAGATTATTGTAAGTGATAGAGATCCCATTTTTATAGGAAATTTTTGGACAGAATTATTTTCTTGTCTTGGTACTCAGTTTGATCATAGATCATCTTATCATCCTCAATTTGATGGGCAAATGGAGATAGTAAACAAATGTTTAGAAGGATATCTTCATTGCTTTGTATCTGATAAATAGAAACAATGGGTCAAACGGTTGCCTCTGGCTAAATGGTGGTATAACACTTCCTTCCATACTGCAACAAAAATGACCCCATTTATGGCACTTTATGGATATCAGCCACCATCCATCACATCATATTTGAGAGAAAATTCTAAGGTTCAAGCAATGGAACATCACATTGAGCATAAAAAACTCTTAAAGGATAAACTTGTGTTGGTCTAGAATATAATGAAACAACAAGCAGATCAATATTGCAGTGAAAGAAGTTTTGATGTAGGTGATTGGGTATTCCTATGGCTAAAACCATATAAACGAATGTCCCTCAAGCAAGCTAAGAAGGATAACAAATTTTCACCAAAGTATTATGGTCCGTACAAGGTGTTGCAAAAGATTGGTACTATGGCATACAAATTGGAGCTTCCTGCAGCTTCTCAAGTGCATGAAGTTTTCCATGTTTCATGTTTAAAGAAGGTTATAGGCGACAAGCTCCCAGTTCAAACAATATCGCCAGAACTTGACAAGGAAGGAAAATTTATATTTCAACTAGAATCAGTCATAGAAACAAGAACTCGACAACTACAAAATCGATCCATTTTAGAGTATCTCATCAAGTGGAAGAACTTATCCACTGAAGATTCCACATGGGAGGACAAGAATTTTATATAGAAGCATCCAAAACTACTCAAGCGTTGAGGAAAACACTTTTTTGAATGAGAGGGGCATGTTAGGTCCCTATAATATTAGTGATGCTGCCATTAATATTGTAGTTGAATCCCTTATTAATAATGTTGTGCCCCTATTGTCCCCATATTGTTATTACTATGCCCCATAGAATCCCTCTATTGTTTTTCTTGTTCCTTTATATTATTATTAGTAGGTCGGCTTGGTTATATTGTGACCCCTTAAACTCCTATATATAGAAAGGAGGTTTTGTCATTTGAATCATCCAAGAATTGTTCATTAGTGTAATGTAAAGGAGGTTGCCCCCTCAAGGAGGCTTATACTGGTATATACTTTCTTGAGGACAACATTTAGTTATTTACATGTTATACTTTTTATGTTCTGCTATTTGAATAATTTTTTGTATATTAGCTATTGAACGCAGCCTACTTTGCAGCTAACTGGCTGTTCCGTAGCTACCTCCATGCTCTACTAGGTTCCATGTGTCAGAAGGAGAAACTAGCCACATGGATAGCTTTGAAATCATCATGACATGGACCATGTCCTATTCATTCAACCAAGGTCGACAAAGAAGATGGCATAAGACTACGGTCAATGGATAAGTCAAACACAAAGAGACTGAGGGTAACAGGACCCTATTTCATGGTTAGATAATGTGTTTCATAGAGATGGGAATTGTTATCTGGAGCAACTACCTATACCTACGGACTCCAATAGCCACTTGTACAAACGAATCCAACAACCACCATGTCTTGGATTTATTTCTCCAGCAGCCGAGAAAGAAATTTTTCATATCTGTGTTCTACGTGTTTGGCTGTAGCATGCTTTTCTCCACAAACAGTTATATGATTTTTCTTATAAATACTTGTGTAAGGGAGAAAAGAAGTTATTAATAGTTTTAATGTGAAATCAAAGTTCTAGAATCTGTAATTTTTGGGCGTTCTGTGTCCCTGTTTTAATATGAGAAGACCACATGTTTTTATGAGCATTTGAAGGATTTTTCTTGGAGTTGATTGAACAAGCATAACCTAATCAGTTGCAGAGGGCCCCTACACTAAAAAATGTTTCATTTTATTTATTTTTCTTCGTCTTGTTAACTGTAAATTCATAATTTTCTTTCTAAAATAGTGTTTATAATCATTTTCTTACTAACATTGTTTATAATGCAATTTCTATCATTTTCTTACTGATAGTGTTTATAATTTAGAGTAGTTTTTGTTAGCTTGATTTCTTTTTAGTTCTTATCAGTAGTTTAGAAGATAGAATTCAATAGTGTAATCTTGTTTCTTCAATTACAAACTAACCTTGTTTCAAGATGAGAGTAGGATTGAAGAATGATAAGGATACAATGTTGGATAGTTTACTTCATTCACTGTTTTGCTAGTTTAAATTCTGAATTAAACTGATCAGTGTCATTTACTGTCTTTGCCATTTCATTTTTTAGTTTAAAATAATAACTCATGGTGTTAATGAATGTTTATGGAAAACCCTTCAAGTTGATAATCCATCCTTAACTAAGTGGTTGAACATTTCATGTATGCAATGAGTTATTTTTGCATCTTTGCATTTGCTTCCTCTTAGAATAATGAAGTACAAACTTACTTAAATGTCATCACAAGGAGACTTTCTGCCAAAATTGAGAGGTAGAGTAACCAAGTGTTTCATTTAGTTTTATTTCTGTAATTAGTTAGATATCAATTGCAAATTTCACTTTCAGTTTTAATTCATGATTTAGAATTAATGGTAAAATAAGAATAGAAACATTGTTTTCATTTCTTTCTTAGCTTTGTTTTCATTTTTTAGATTTTGAGAAGTCTTTAAGAAAATTAGATTTAGTTTTGATCATTTCCACTGTAAATCATTATGAAATAAAAGACCAAAAACTCCCAAAACAACATAAAACATTAAAACAACGAAATAAGAAGGGTTAGCTAGCACAAATAGTGCACTACACTTCATCAATTTACGATACCCAGATTGATAATTTATGTAGAGCAGTTTAGGACACTAAATTGACCAAACACTCACCAAAAATTTGTGGATGACTCTATGTTGTAGATAATTCCCACAGTCAAGGAAGCCAAAGATTTTAGACAAATCTTGAATGATTTTTCTATGGTCGTTGGTACAGAGGTAAGCCTTGACAAATCAAAAGTTTTTTTTTTTAACACTGACATTTCTATTCAGAGAAATATTACCATAATTCTGGTGTTCCAAAGGGATCAGTTACGCTCTAAGTACCTTGGATTGCCACTTATAGCCAAACCTCTAAGCAGGGGAGTGTGGGAACCAATCATTAACAAACTTTAGGATAAAGTCAGGAAATTGACATGTAGGTCTTTAAAGGAGTTTTAGAATAGATGAGGAACATTCAAAGAGATTTTATTTGGGGAAAAGGGAAAGAGAAAATGAAATGGATTTTGGTACCTTGGGATAAGCTATGCAAACCTAATGCCCATGGAGGTTTGGGGCTTCATGACCCCGAAACCCTCGAAAAAGTTTTGGGAGCAAAGATTTGGTGGAGGTGGCTCAAGGAATCGTCAACCCCATGGGTAAAGCTTTAGAAACATAAATATGCAAAAAAATTGCAGGAAAGGGACCATATTCGAATGTCTAGGCTTATCAAGGGCTCCCACATTTGGAATCTTGCTTGGGAAAATAGGAGCATTTTCTAGCAACACAACTTCTGGGAGATCCGAGATGGGAACCTGGCAAGATTCTGGGAGGACAACTAGTAGCAAGAACCAAAACTGTTTAGGGAAGAGCTAACTGATCTCAAGAATGATAACAACAATAAAGGTTTATGTATGGTAAGTGACTTCTGGGAATAGGTAAGGAACAATGGAAAATGGAGAATATCGAAGGATCTAAGCTACAGGGAAGAGAGCCCTTTGAAAGCTCAGACAAACTCTCTTGCTATGAACTAGAACAAAGGAAGATTTTGGTTTCATCCTCATTTGACCAACCATGATGGGGAAGAAACACATAAGGTAACTTTAACCTCAAATCAGCCAACCAAATAGCTCCACGGTTGGATTATCAAAACCCTGATAAGGCATGCAAGAACCTCTGGTAGCACCTGCAGTGGATGAAGATAAAGATGTTCATGTGCTTATTTCAACAAAAGAAAATTCTAACTTGGGAAAATCTTCTGAAGAAAGGTTTTGTTGGGCCATCCAAATTCTATATGTGTGGTACACAAGAGGAGATGATGGAACACTGACTCAACCTTTTCCCCTTCACCTCAACATTGTGGCATTAGGTGGCCTCAGTCTTTAGGCAAACTGGTAGAGATGGCCTTAGTATTGCCAACACTTTGAGGAAATGGAGAAGGAACTTATCAGGCAATGAGATCATCAACAATGCTTGGACTCTAGTTCCAGTCTTATTAAACTGGGACATTTGGAAAGAACTCAATGGCAGGATTTTCAAGACAAAAATTGGCTCAACCTAGAACAATATTGCATAGATATTAAGACAGCTAAAACATACTTTTGATGCCATGTTAGGGAGACCTCCTAAGAACCTGACACTACCCCCAGAAACTTGTATATTGCTATAGTTGGGTCTACATTCTCTAGTTCCACAGAGCATACATAAGGATGTGAGTTGGATAAACATTGGTAAAGATTTTTGACAACCTCTTCCTCATGGTTTCTTGAAAATTAACATAGATGGAGCCTCTAAAGGTAACTCAGGGATGGATGGTTTTGGAGAGATCATCAAAGATGAGTAGGGGTGCATAAAGGATATCTTTCATAGTCATCTAGGAAGTAAAACAAATAACATGGAAGAGCTCATGGCCTTGGAGCAGTTCCTGGAAATACTAATTGAGTCAAATTCTCATAATTTCATCATTGAAGCAGACTCAAAATTGGTTATTAATGCAACCAAGAAGATCTGTAATGGAAAAGCACTTGGAAAAGTATCAAAATGTTGGTGACTTTTGCAGGTCTTTCAGCGTATTCATTCCCACCTACAAACCCTAAGAATGGCCAACTCTGTTCATGTGCAGAGAAAATCCAATATGATAGCCGATCATCTGGCAAATGGAGTGTATTGCAAAGAAATTTATGGGAGGTATCCATGGGACTCGACACCCTCAAGGAAATTGCATGAGGATTGTCAAAGACAGGTATACAAAGACATGGAAAACTTCCAAACTATTAGGACTAAACAAGAAGGAAGACTAGTGGAAGAAGGATAAAGCGAAAGTCTAAGTCATTTTTAACAGTTAATTTCCAAAAAACAAAGAGAAGAAAAGGAAAAAAGGGAGAATATAAATGCTTAAAATAGAGCTTTCCATAGGGGAGAGGCACTTGGTAAACAAGATGCCTCTTAGTAGGTTGTCGACCATGGATCTTGACAACCTTTATAATCGAATGGCCATCGGGCAGAAAAGAAATCAAAGGTTAACCACCAAAGTGGACCTAATGCTCTTTAATTTAACAGTTTATAATCCTCATCGGGTCAAAAAAGGAAATTATAGAGCATGCAGGTTTCCGCTCTGATATCTTAGAGGACCATCAGATCAATCGTCGAGTTCTATAAGTAATAAAAGCTTAAGTTTCAAAATGGACCTGAACTTTTATAAACCAATGGCTCACAATCATTTTGAGGCCGTGAATAGGGTAAAAGGGGTGCATGTGGCCGAGATAAGAGTGTTTGTGATAGTTAAATCTCACGAGATCTTAGATGGTTTTAGGTTTGTTTCAGGTTATGTCTTTAGTTACCATTCATAGGGTTAGCCCTTGTTGATCCTTACATTGTAAAGCCATGTAACATATATAATCTTTCTTGCGGTTAATAGAAGCCTCCACTCTTATTTGACAAAAAAAAAAAACTTAATCATAGTTGGTCTCATTCTTTAGCTCTGGTTAAGCACTCTAAAAACTATTAAACACGAAATTTGCATTGAAAACTCCATAGTTAAACCAAAAAGATGCAAACTGATAATGGGAGGTTGCAACAAGATAGCAACAATAGACTGTGGGCCATTTGATGTATATGCCCAAGTAGACCATGTAGCATAATAGATGTCATGGTTGTGAAATATCATAGTACATAGACCTTTTTATGTTTCTCATTTACAAAATTATGTGCATGCTATGTCTAATGTCATTAATTGAAATTTTGTACAGTAGAGAACAATGGAGATTTTATAAAAAAAACCCTTGTGCATTCTCAATCAAAGGGATACCAAGCTCCAAAAGTCGAGTGATCACGCAAGTTAAAGTGTTGTGGAAGCATTATAACCTTGAAGAGGCTACTTAGGAGATGGATGATGGAACTAGGGTAGCATATCCATCTATGTTCTAGGTTCAAGGGTCTAAAATGAACAATGATGATGGTGTTTGAATATCGGGGGGGGGGGGGATGTAATGCCCCAAAACATTAATTTTAAAATCACTTTGAGCTATTATTTTAAATTAAGGCACCTCATCTAGTGGTAGACATTTTAATAAATATTGTAGAAAATATTGATTTAAATCATAATAATAAACATATATCGGTTGATGAGTGATGTTAATGAGTATGGGTTGTAATTTTTGTACAAGATATTCCCCCTTATTAATGACAAACTGTGAAAGAAAAATAGCATGTCCAAGAACTATGATTGCCTAAAAAGGATATTTCTATGGGAAAAACAACAAATATTAAAGGCCACATAATAAAGTGCCGATATAACTTGATGGTGGAACAAGTACTATGGAATAAATAAATGTTAGTGGGATTTTTTATACATCCTATGAGGCTTGGAGGGGTCAAGGTCGACTAGAGAATTATTGAGGAATGAGGAATGAGTCTGAACCTACAAGAGCACAAGTAGATGTGTTAGGCTGACATTGTAGTTGTGAATTCCACCATTTATTGTTGAAAATTAAATTTATAGACTAACAATGGGAAGAGGAGGAAGATGTTTCTACAAGATCGCAACCCAGGTTTGGAGGTGTCTTAGTAAAGAGATTTTTCTTATGGATTGACTACAGACTAGTGAAGCTTCCCTCACCAATCTGTATTGTCCATCTAGTTGCAGGTTCATCTAAAGTTGCAAGTAGTGTCACTAATTAATAAGAATGTTTTCCATCAATGTTATGATACTATTTGATTTGATAGTCTAGTATGAATGTTACTATTATTTCAAAAAAATAGATGGAATGTGAAAATTTTAAGCTTATATGTCAAATGAGTTGATTTATTTTGGAACTATCCTTAAATATGGATAAATTTCATTCATGAATTTGGTCATTAGTCATCAGTTCTTTATAACTAAAATAACAATGAAAATGTGTTAAGATCATCCAGTACACACACACACACACACATATTTATATATACCTATATTTCAATAGAATAATAGTCAACCAAAGGGCTCAATGGGAATGATAATACATACATATGTGGTGGTGAAAGTGGATCACTTTGCATGCGTCAAGGAATTACAACAATGTACTAAAAATAAAGGTATTTCTTGGAAAATTTTAATAATTCACCCCTAATGACAAATCTAGATAAGAATGAAAAACCCATTTCCTCTCCATTACAAGTAGATCAACTAAATAGTCTCCTAGACTTGATAGATTAGAATGGTCATTGAGCTAATAGAAAAAATTGAACATTAAATTATAGTGGGAATAAATGTCTAACTAGAGTGATAGTTAAATTACTAGTATAAAATGTGGCCTCTCAGATTTAAACCACTAGTACAGACTTTTCCCTCTTAAAGGTATAAAGTTAAATATAAACAAAAGAATTTTTCTTGCAAGAACTAGACTAGAAAATGCAAGTACCCTTGTTAGAGTCCTATAGTGATAGGATTCATAATTTTTGAATTGATCGAGGTTAAATCTTATAATATTATACATACCTTTTCTTTCTGCAAATGTTTTCCATATTAAAATTAAAAAAATGTAAAGAGGGTATGTCCTAAAAGAAGTATCAAAGGACAAGAAAAATGAGAAAATGTAAAAAAAATGTAAAAATATGAACCCCAAACAAAAAACAGATCATGAAAGTGTGTAAGTCCAAGTGCCACTACTCTTTACTTCATTGTCTTAAATAATGGTTGTGTGTAGCTTGTCATACATGCCACAACCCATGGTAGTCAAACTACTTAATCTTAACTACTTCATGCTTTGAATTTCAAGTTTATAGCTAGAGAATAAAAATCTGACCAAATAGTTTAATCTTGGCAAATTAGTGGATAGGAAGAGAAATAAAAGGAGCTGATCAGTTTAATTTGAACCCTTGGAAGATATATGGTTAGAAGTAAATAGTTTGTTACATAAAATAAAAAGGAAAGAAATGGGTTTGGTAGCTTAAGTGCACTCAACAAAGTGAAGAAAAAATGTTAGGGTAAGTAAAAGGGTAGGTAGAAGAAAGGTTGCAAAAAGACAAGTCATTTGAAGCATAAGCACTACTATCATGCTTATGTATGTGTTTCAGTGTGCAGGAGCAATTATCAAAGTGAAAACCATGTTCATAAGCTGATTTTCCTAACTTTCCCTTCATTTCATTTCACCCCCACTATATACTTACTAATTTCCCTTTTTCCCCTTCATGGCTTATCAAAACCCCTTTTCCCTTCATTTTCACTCATGTTCCTTGGCTTCACACATTCCCTAGCCAATTTACCTTATACATTCATCCCCCTTCCCAAAAATCATTTTCCCCTAGTGTGAAACCCTTTTTCCCCTTGGAAAAATCATTTTCCATTTGATTAATTCCCCTAAAAACCCCGATATACCCATTAAACCTCTTATCCTAATTTTTATTTCCCCCTTGCATTACTTTATTAACCCCAAAAAAAAAAATTCACCCGTTGTATTCCATAAACTCACATTACTTCATAAACTTGCAGTTAATCATGGGTTAATTACGCTTAACCATAATTAATCCCATGGGTCCCACTGACCTCCACCCCGTCATCCACCCCCAGATCCAACGGCCTTCACCCATGTCGCGCCTGCTCAATGCTTGACCTTTACCAGCTCGAGAGCATGCGATATGGGCGGTTTTGCTCGGGCCCATTTTTCTACATATCAGCCTCCAGCATAGATTGCATTCCCTTGGAAAAATACCGCCTGATATGCATAAGCGGTGCGATACCCCCCAATACCGCCTCCCCACCATAAAGCAAAACCACCACTGTTCATTTAATTTCGCTGCCAATTATAACGACTCCCTGTTAAAAGCCCTCATACCCCATTTTTCGGATTTTTTGCCCGTTTGCACTGCTGAAGCTTCCAAAGCACATCAGCACCCTCAGAGCTCCTACGACCAGCTACCAACTACCAGAACCTTCCAGAACACCATCACTGAACACCTCAAAGCTGTAAAAGCCTCTGCAAACCTCAATTTTAAACCAGTTTGCAACCCCGACCGTAGAATTTCAGGTATTTAAGAAGAAAACCAAGAATTTCCCTCTCATTTAAAAATTACAGTGAATTTATGAAATAATTGAACGAATTTACTTAATTTCCCTTTAAATTAAGAGTTTTGCATTCCTAAAATACAAAAACCATTACCTGCAAATTGCTGATACCCTACCTTGGTTACTTAATTCTTAAAACCTCACTCCCATAGCCATATAACCCAAATTTCCATAGTTTATTACAGAAATGGTTGCCCAGACTTCTCTAGATGTCAGACCAATGACAAACCCTCATTTAGACATTAAGCACCTGGCACTGGCATATAAATATTTCCAAATCAAAGATACAGCCATCCCACACCACCTTCTAAGAATCCACTAATGGGCCAAGGATAGGTTCCTTAACCATTCTAATGATATAATCCTTTGGGAATCCAATCTACCCAAGTATACATTCCCAAAAGTCCATCCATTCCTAGACATAGTACATATTACGTTCCCAGCCATACAGCTATTCAGGAACCAAACCATGATATATTATTCACCATTACTGCTGAATCCATCAACCAGATGCTGCAAATCCAGCCTAGTCCTAATCTGACTCTTTTGTCTATGGGACACCTATTGGACCTGTACATCACACTGGGCGCAGACAAGATCAAACAAATATTTCAAAATTTCATTATTGAGGAGTGTCGTACTCCTAAAGATATTGCACCCTATGTTGCCACTATTTTTTAGACCCTGTAAGGAGAATAATCACCATGATTTCATGCATCCTAGAATGCACATTAGACAAGTTTGTGGATGATGTCATCATGGATTTCTTGTCCATTTTCACTCCAGGCAGGCCTCCTGCCATTTTGTATGATTATGCCCAGTTCATTGCAAACATAATGCATGAACAACTCGCTAGACTACTCACTGAAAGAGTTTTCAAATACTCTTCAGTGTTGTTTCATATCTTCCTCTATTACCATACAGATAAATTCCCTTTGAAGATCTAGAAATTGGACACCAAGGGAAAGGAAAGATCAGATATCTTCTGGATGCCCTTGGTCACAAGTTTTCCACCTCATATAAAAAATTCATAGACTCATTTGTATGCCCAGTTATTAACATGCTGACTTCTAAGGTTCAACCTAGAATCAACCTAGAAATTAAAAGAGTACTACAACTGGCCAAGAATAGCAAGGTGGGAGACTGGTACCTCTACCAGAATCACACTGAAATCAGGATCTGTGGCTGTGAGATAGCCCCCTACAAATTGCATAAATACCTCCCCATGAGGATATTTTCCCTTGAATACTTCAGGTAAATCATAATTGCAGATGAGGTCAACTTTGTAGCAACTAGGAAGAAGACACAGTTTAAGATGAAAAACCAAATGGGCCCATTCATTTGTAACACCAGAGAGCTAGACCTAAGGCTGATAAGATGCTCCAGGAAATGAAATTCAAAAATAGTTTCATGTGGCATTATGACCCTCATGGGGTCATAAACAAGCTCAAACAAAAGGTCAAGCTGGGACCTTACATCAACTACCCAATACCTGACATTGAACAGTATGCTAATCAGTTAGAACGGGTAGATAATACATTGATTGACATGGAAAACACAGTTGTGGATGTGGAGAACACCATGATTGATTTAGATAAGCAATTTGACCAGAGCTCTTTCCTGCAGGTTCCAGAAATTTGAGAGCCAATGAACATCCCTCTTATCATTCAAACCCCTCTCAATGAGGAGAAGAATCCTAAAATAAACAGGAGGAAGCATCAAGTTCTGCCATGGAGACCACTGATGAGCAGTTCAAGCTAAACAAAATGCCCAAATTGAATCTTGTGTCCGAACATGAGGAAAACATTGCATCAGAAGAAATGATTGACACTGAGGCAATGGGGCAAAGCAGTAAACAGACAACAGATATAACTATATCAATAGAAACACAACAACCATCTACTTCCAACACACAGATCATACAAAGACAAAAGAGTGTGGAGTTTTCTTCCTTTGTCAGGCCAACTGACAAGGAAACATATATCAAAGAAATATTTAAGGAAATAAAGATGAGGAATGAAACACTGACAGCATACACATATGCTAAATACCTAAAGATGCCACCACCAAACCAGAACATATTGATGTTAGCCTTTGACATCAAATAAGGAAAAATACAGGTGTCATTCCTACAACCCACTGTACAGTAGCCCAAAACCTCAGCTGACTAGAAGAAGACCAATTTTGAGGTCTTCGCCAGGGATTTTCATCCTATTGATCAGATCGAATTTCACAAGCAGGCTTGAGAAACGATCTACTTTGTCCTCACAGCAAAGGCCATGGAAGCATTCAAATTGAAAGATTCATTGGACAATGTGACATCCCAATACAAACTGGAAAAGGCCTCCTCAAGTGCCAAAGACACCAGGAAAAAATCCTTGGAGGACCTGGTTATTGAAATGGGCCATGACCCAAAGGACATCAAGGTTGTTGAATGGTTAATCAAGAAGAAGAATGAGGATATTGCATCCCTCAAGAAACAACTCAAGTTGCCTCAGTTACAACACCCACAAACAAAGGAAGTCTTAGAAAGCTAGACAGATCATGAAGAGATGATGGAATTGGTGCCACAACTCAACGACCAATTGAAGGAGATGGAAAAGGAAATAGATAGCTTGATTCAGCTCAAAAAGCTAGTATTGATAGTGCTCCTCCAACTGTCATTCCAGCAGTGACTACAACTGTACCTTCCACTCTAGTAGCAGCATTAGCTCCCACTCGTCTAATAGCCACTGTGTTTCTAGCATCAACTTTGACTACATCAGCAACAACATCAATGAAAATAGCTACCACGAGTGATGAAGAAAATAGGCTAGTCAAAGCAATGGAAGAAATGTCCATTTAGACCAATGAGATGAAAAAATTGAAAGAGAAAGTTAGAAACCTTGAGACAGATTACAAACTTGCCCAGATTATGCATAAATAAGAGCAACAAATTGCTACAAGGATGAATGAAAGGATAAAAGGGCTGGAGAAAGAATTGACCTGAACTTAACCAATAGGAAAGGCCAAAGAGAAACTGTGGGTGAATTTCATTGACTCAGTCAATGATATTTGGCAATCCATCCAGGTCATATTTGAGCAGATTGATTTGATCAAGCAGGCAACAAAAGCCATTGAAAGGGTTAAAACAGAACTTGGAGATATGCCAGAGGAAGCAGCAAGAATCATTGGCTTCCTCAACTCCAAGAATAAATATGAACTGCAAGAGCTTGAGATACCTTATATGACAAGTACAATTTTGGAAGTCAGGAGAGTCCTCACCAAGAGGAATTTGATGTTGAATCTAGAAGACAAGTGTTAGAACATGCAGCTAGTCGTTGGCATGTTCTTGGCTAAGTTTGAGCTGTTGAAGGAAAAGGGATTACTTAATCCCTTAGTTATAAATGACAAGTTAATGACATAGGTAGATTACAACAAGAAGATCAGGGAAGTGGTCAATTAACAGGTAATCACTTCATCTATGAAGGGCATGCTAGCAGGCAAAGTCTTGTACCAAACTTTTTAAAACTTGTTTTACCTCTAGCACGAGGTAAAACACCTATTTATTAATAAGCCTACTTTTTCCAAATATACATAGGCAGATGAGATATACAGAAAAAGATCGATATCCAATTACCAGATGAAGAAAGATGGGAAAAACTGAATGATTTATTGTAGTAAAAACACTAAAAATTATAAATGTACAGTAAAAAGTGAAACAATAGGGTAAAAGGATATTGACAGGTCAATAGGGTTAAAGTGTATCAGATGAAAGAGTATCATGTGAAAGGTAAAAGTAAAACAAAACATCCAACATAAATACCAAACAGCCAAGTAGCATAAACGGCAAAATATCAAAGTCTATGGCCAACAAAACCAAAATAAAAGGCACAACATGAAAAAATTCAATAGCTGTCTCTATCTTCTTGCAAGAAGATATTTATTTTTTGCTAGATTAGTTCGGAATACGGTTTCAGATATTTTGCAATTCCTTTTGTATAAATACCTCAAAATTCGAAGTATTATGGTGGATTGTTTTACATTTGTAGATTTATTTTGATCTTGAACATAAGTGTGATTGTAACACTCTCATGTCAATAGACTGGAGAAGGTAACAAGAATTTCACTACAGGATTCATGAGATGATCCATTTGCAGTGAAGTACTTTCTTTGTGTTATTTTGTTACCTTTCTTATGTGTTTTCATAATCTTAAATGTGTTCTAAAATCTAAATGTATTAACTAGAAATATCACTCATAATTTGTTTAATTACACTCTTTTTTGCACAATTAGTCATTTAAATGTTTTCCTCTGATACCCAGATTTGAGAACCCTTAATTTCTCTCCCATATCGATTGACTTCTTTCATTTTTTCCAAAGTCTGGCATAGGGAACCCTTAATTTCTCCCTAGATCCGATTTGAAGCAATTCACCATTTAGCCTTTGAGAACTGAATCCAATCTTATTTGTCAAACATCTGACTCCATAGCCCAATGTTAGAAGCCAAACCTCTGTTCATGTAAGTAACGTGATCTTACTACCAAACTTTGAAAACAAAATCCAAGTGCAAGCAATAACTAGCCTAAAATAATCTTAACTAAAACAAAGTTAAATTATAAAGAGAGAGCCCTCTCTGAGCATCAGGAAGGCTAGGTCCTGATCTCCAAAACTGGTATGTGGTTACCTTTGGTTTTTATTTCTTCATACATCAAAATAAATATCAGAGTGATAACAACCCCAACAAATAAAAAAATTATGGGTCTTAGAGGACACCCATTAAAGGGCTATATAACCCTTCATATGAGTGTTTCCAGTAAAGCATGTTACCTCATCAAATATGTCTCGTCAAACACCGAGGAACAAGATGGTGAGGACCATTTCACTAAGCCACTGTCCATGCAAGCCATGCACCCTATGTCGAACAATAACCTGGCATTCAAGAAAGAAGAAACAATAAATGCAATGTAGGAAGATGTAGTTGGGGTTCCTAAGAAATAACTAAACCATTGATGCGATCAACCTCAGGAGGGTCGAAAACCCAAAATAAGATCTTAAAAATAAAATATGTAGAGCACCATAATTTTTTTGTACTCGAAATAATATTAGCAAAGATACATACCACTACAAAAATTTACATTTCATATCATACATCTCATGTGTTCCAAGTTTTTTGAATAGAAATAAAAATATGTCGAGGCAGAGTAATGGGATCAAGGAGTCTTGATGCCACCGCATTCACTGTCGAAAGGGATATCAGTGGACTGAAAAACAAATAACCATAGAGAGCCTTTGAAATTTAAAAAATTCTTCCATAATCAAGATAAAAATTAATGAAATTACAAATTTGTACAACGGGGGGTCCTAAATTCAGTACCATCTCCCACTACCTTATTACTACAATGAAGGTCAGAAAATCAGTCACCTTTAAGAAATGAATTAATGTCGACAATGAGAACCAAGGTCAACCAATTAGTCACATGGAACAAGTAAGAAGTGAAAATGGTGATCTTATTATCATCATTACAAGGGGAAAAACAATCGAGAGGAGGTCTAGAGGACAACCTACCTCTTTCCTCAACATGTAGCACAGTATTGGTAGGGTCCTTCCACCAAATGGTAAACCCTCCTATCCAGACCATTGAAAGTGAATAGAACCTCCAGAAAATAAAATAGGAAATAAATAAAGATTCAATATTTAAATGAGCCACAATTGAATCAGTTACTTGCAATGATGACCCATCTCCTCAAAATTGCACATGGTGCAATCATTTTTATCCAAACACGTATTTCATGAAAGAAAGAAAATAGCAAGGGTATTTTTTACTATTATCACTCATAGTTAGGAATGTAGAAGGGGGAGAGGAAGAAAATCTTTAAGGATCACAAGAATAATTCATAGAACCAAATACAGAGCCAAAGGAAAGAAACACGGGCCATAATCCTATAAGATATTATTGAGACCGCTTGTATAAGTGATAGAGAGAAAAAATTCGTAGAGCCAAAAGTTGAGAAGGTCAATCTGAAATCATAGGAAGGAGTCACAAAAAATAAAAAAGATATACACAAATTTGAAAAAGACAGAGAAATGACAATACAACCCCGAACCATAACTCTATGGGGTGTTTAAACTAAACACCCGCAAGTCAAGAAGCCCAACTCTTTCTCCATGTACCCCAAATATCATATCTAACCTATGCATTAACATCAGTCGAAGGGATATTAATGAAACATATGATAAAAGGACAAGTAAGAGTATACAAAGGATCATCATTGATTCTAAATTTAGTGTCCCTCACCATAACTAGACACATGAATGAGCCTACGGTTCGTTCATGCCACTGTCATGGGAATCACGTAGACACTTCGTAGAATGTGGAAGTTTATCGGGATAAACCTTGGTTGAAACCATGTATGCGGGGTGGGTTTCCTATAAAACTGATAGTCTAGTTTGGATGTTACTATTATTTATAAAAAAATAGATGGAATGTGAAAATTATAGGCTTATATGTCAAATGAGTTGATTTATTTTGGAACTATCCTTAAATATAGATAAATTTCATTCATGAATTTGGTCATTAGTCATGAGTTCCTTAGAACTAAAATAACAATGAGAAGGTGTTAGGGTCATCCAATACACACACACACACACACATTTATGTATACCTATCCTTCAATAGAATAATAGTCAACCAAAGGGTTCAATGGGAACAAATAATACATGCATATGTGGTGGTGAAAGTGGATCACTTTGCATGCGTCAAGGAATTACAACAATGTACTAAAAAGAAAGTTATTTGTTAGAAAATTGTAATATCAATTCACCCTTAACGACAAACCTAGACAAGAACGAAAAACCCATTTCCTCTCCATTATAAGTAGATCAACGAAACAGTCTCCTAGACTTGATAAAGTAAAATGGGCATTGAGCTAATAGAAAAAATTGAACATTAAATTATAGTGGGAATAAATGTCTAACTAGAATGCTAGTTAAATTATTAGTATAGAATGTGGCTTCTCAGATTTAAACTGCTAGTATAGACTTTTCCCTCTCAAAGGTATGAGAATAGGACTAACCAGGATAAAGTTAAATAGAAACAAAATAAATTTTCTTGCAAGAACAAGACTAAACAAAGCAAATACCCCAACAATAAAAAAAATAAGGGTGTCAGAGGACACCCATTAAAGGGCTATATAGCCCTTCGTATGAGTGATTCCATTAAGGCATGTTACCTCATTATATATGTCTCGTCAAACATCGAGGACCAAGATGGAGAGGACCATTTTGCTAAGCCACTAACCATGCAACCGTGCACCCTATGTCCAACAATAACCTAGCATTCAAGAAAGAAGAAACAATACATGCAATGTAGGAAGATGTAGCTGGGGTTGCTAAGAAATAACTAAATCATTGATGCAATCGACCTTAGGAGGGTTGAAAACGTGAAATAAGATCTTAAAAATAAAATTAGAGAACCATAATTATTTTTTACTCGAAATAAAATTACCAATGATACATACCACTACAACAATTTACTTTTCATATCATACATCTCATGTGTTCCAAGTTTTGAGAATAGAAATAAAAATATGTCGACGTGGAGTCACGGGATCAAGGTTGATTCTACCAAATTCACTATCTAAAGGGCTCACAGTGGACTGAAAAATAAATAACCATAGAGAGCCTTTCAAATTAAATAAAGTCTTCCATAATCAAGACAAAATTTAATAAAATTATGAATTTTTAGAACGGGGGGTCCTACAGTCAGTACCGTCTCCCACTATCTTATTACCAAAATGAAGGTCGGAAAATCAGATACCTCCAAGAAATGAAGTAATGCTGATAATGCGAACCAAGGTCAACCAATTAGTCACATGGAAAAAGTAAGGGGCGAAAATGGTGATCCTATTATCATCACTACAAGGGGAAAAACAATCGAGATGAGGTCCAGAGGACAACCTACCTCTTTCCTTGGTGTGTAGCATAGTATTGGCAAGCTCCTGCCACAAAATGGTAAACTTTCCTTCCTAGACCATTAAAAGGTTTTAAAACCTCAAGAAAATAAAATAGGAAATAAATAAAGATTCAATATTTAAATGAGCCACAACTGAATCAGATACTTGCAATGATGACCCATCTCCTCAAAACTCCCCATAGTGTAAGAATTTTTATCCAAACACGTATTTCATGAAAGCAAGAAAATAACAAGGGTAATTTTTCCTATCATCACTCATAGTTAGGAATGTAGAAGGGGGAGAGGAAGAAAATACTTAAGGCTTACAAGAATAATTCATAGAACCAAATAGAGAGCCAAAGCAAAGAAATACAAACCAGAACCCTATAAGATATTACTGAGATTGCTTGCATAAGTCATAGATAGCAAAATTTTGTAGAGCCAAAAGTTGAGAAGATCAATCTGAAATCACAAGGAGTCACAAAAACAGAACAAGACATACAAAAATTTGAGGAAGATAGTGAAATGACAATACAACCTCAAACCATAACTCTATAGGGTGTTTAAACTAAACTCCCGCCAGTCAAGCAACCCAACTCTCTCTCCATGTACCCCAAATTCCCTGTCTAAGCCTATGCATTAACATAAGCCGAAGGGATATTAATGAAACATATGATAAACAAACAGGTAAGAGTATACAAAGGATTGTCATCGATTCTAAATTCAATGTCCCTCACCATAACTAGACACATGAATGAGCCTACATTCATTCGTGCCACTGTCATGGTAATTGCAAAGACACTTCGTAGAATGTGGAAGATTATGGGGATAAACCCTGGTTTAAACCATGTATGCGCGATGGGTTTCCTATACAACTGATATGAAACACTGCCATAGGGTAACATGATCAATAATCCAAATTGGCACAAGAAGTAAGACAATGAGCTGGTCATTCGAGCAGGGAATTACATCCTTGACATTAACAACGGTACCTTATAAATATGATTGATACGTATGGCTACCCCACTACTCCCCCCTAAACAATTTCATATAATGATGTTTCCCCCTGCTATGCCTTTGTGTGCAAATATTAAGTGTGGTTGGAGTAGTGCCACACCCAAAGGTTTAACGGATATGTAAATAGAAAACGAAATATTTTATAAGTGAAGGTTTTTAAAATATGCTATAGTTTTGATTGAGTTTCCAACCTCTTTCAAAATACTATATTTTTTTAGCTAGAATATGATGGAAATTAGATAATCAACCCACATTAAGGTGGTATCTCCTTATATCAACAAAAAATAATATTGAAAAGTTTAAGATGTGTCAAATCAATTAACACAAAAATCTTAGTAATTGTGTTTGATATACAATGATGAATGACATTTTTCATTTTTTATAAGCAAATTCATATATGAGAATCACATAATAATTATGATATATCAACCACACTTTAAAAATTTTCAAATCTACATTTAATAAAAATATGGTTAAATACCATATTATATTAAAAAATGGCATGTCATGACATTTTTCACTTTTTATACACAGATTCATATATGGGAATCACATCAATTGTCATATATCAACTACACTTTGTAGAAAATTTCAAATCTACGTTTAATGAACAAATGGTCAAATATTCTATTAAAAGGCGGCATGTCAGCTGGTCACTAGTTAGTCAATTGATCTAGATGAATCCCAAACAGGACCAACTGTACCACAAAGCAAGGAGACAAATCCTTAAGCGCTTAACCTTTATATTAGTAGAGCAACGGATTTATGGCGCATCCATCATATTGACGAGGGACGATTTATGGCCCATCCATCACACGGATTAGGGACGAAGTCACTCACTCATTCATATGGGTGATGGAATTATCGTTCTTTCATCATATGGGTGGTGGATTTATCGTTCATCCATCACATGAGTGAGGAGTTTATTGCTTACTACCTTAAGATTTTTAAAAACGTAGTATCCTTATGAATTAAATTTGTAAGAAAAAAAATGATGAATATGATAAAGGTATAGTTGAGTGGCTTGTCAACGTGTGTTTAGAAGATATGGTTACGAAACTTTCGATGGAAAGAATTAGACATTCTATATGCTTCTTTAAATAAAAGAAATAAAACACCCATATTAAACATTCCATTCACGGAAAAGGTTGATGGCTTTATAGGTTTCTTTAAAGAAATGGAACTACATGAACTTAATTTGTCCAAAGAATCTTACTGTTCATATGGTGGGTGAATATATTAATTAATTCAAAATCAAATAATTATTATTTTGAAAATAACTATATCAAATTTTTATTTTTAT
>APFE030108906.1:60218-80978 GCA_000404065.3 Pinus taeda | reverse complement strand
TTTAACTTTGTCTATTATTATAAAATTTTACTAACCATTAGTAATGGATAATAAAGATAAATTTTATAAAAAATGACCATTCAAAATTATATTTTTATCATATCTTTGATGTATTAAATACTTATATAATACGAATTGTTAGTACACTCATATGAGAAATATATCTTTGATGTACTAAATGCTTATATAGTACGAATATTGTGTTAGTACAGTCATATGGAAAGTAATATTTTTTTTTAACTTTGTCTATTATTATAAAATTTTACTAACCATTAGTAATGGATAATAAAGATAAATTTTATAAAAAATGACAATTCAAAATTATATTTTTATCATATCTTTGATGTATTAAATACTTATATAATACGAATTGTTAGTACACTCATATGAGAAATATATCTTTGATGTACTAAATGCTTATATAGTACGAATATTGTGTTAGTACAGTCATATGGAAAGCATGTGTCTTCGACTTGCTTGTAAAATAACAAAATTATTTTTAATAAATGTGTGTCCACGTATACAGCATTAAACAGCATTAATGTTTTTGAGCTTATCTTTTGAGAATGATTTGCGTCGTCATAATCAGTTGAAAATCAACTCTAATTGTATTTTATTTTATAATCCATTTCCAATTACATTGACATCCGAACAAGAGATTCCAAAAGAATTTTATATCACAACATTTACAGTGAGGTAAGGAGAGAATCAAGCCATGGGTGAGAGACCAAATGGCACATCCATTGAAGTTTCTGTGTATGGTTGAATCTTTCTAATTACTGTCAACCCATTGTACACAACGGCCATTGTACACAACGGTAGTTATATGTAACAGAAAAACTGCGTAAAAGAAATAACACGTTTCTAGGTACGTGATCTCTGTATATCCATTCATTTCAAAATTCTTGAATTCATTCGTAATCATTCTAATATGTAAGTAATAATATTTTGGTATTCATTAACATTTTTAAAAAATAATAATATTTGTTATGGTTATTGTTTTTTTTTAATTTACGATAATTGGTAAAGGGTGAGAATTATCTTGAACAGACCCAGATCAATTCTAATTGGTTGTCACAAGACAAACTTATGCCTCAACAAGAACAAAACCGTCCCCTATAGAGTCACCTACTCTTTTAACGAAAACACAACAGGTCATATATATACTCAATAAAATTTGAACTTCATCTCATGAATTACACCCAAAAACTTACGGTTGAACCTCATATCACTGTATTGCTATTCTTATTTCGTAACTGATTTGATAATTACAGGTATGTTTGACTGCACCGTGCGATACACTAAAAGTAAGTGGCACCTGCCTTCTGAACATCCAACGGACATCGCTCTGACAGCGTTGATGGGATGTTTCATCACGTCACGTCAAAACGGGTAATAGGAAAAAGTAGCATAATGCATCTCGTGATTTACCTCATCCCATCATCCATATTTGCCGTCCGCTCCTTTTCTCAATAGTTACCGGATAGATTCACCAAAGATTACTCATTTTCTCAATAGTTACTCAAGAGATTCACCAAAGGTTGTCGTATAACTTGTTATAGAACCAAGCTACAAAGCTCCATCTCATTCGATTCGAAATCTTATTCATGTGATCTTATAAATGTGTCAAATATTGCAGTAACATTTATTCAAATATGGCCATCGTGATATTGCTAACTGAAAATATATTGCCTAAAAACCTCGACGAATTCTAACATATTAAACCTTTGCTGGGAAATCCCGTGACATGTATCTTAACCTCAAGATCGCCTAGGTGTGCAGGTCGTGAAAGCATCTTAATTTTACACTTGCAAAGTACATTGTACATGTCAGTGTAGCAATAAGGAATGGCCATACTGAAAAGCTGATTGAAACAAAACTCCAGTTTTTCATGTAACTGTTAACAAATGAATTAATAAAACGACACCTCGTTTAATTGGCCCCACGAATTCTCCAACTCTAGCTTTTATGAACAAACTACTTTGATGAAATCTCTCTTATAACTACAAGTTTTCAGCTTTTTATTTTTAAAATATTTAGTTCACCATGATTGATTTTCATATTGAGAAAATATTTGCCACAAAGCGACGTTGGAGAATTGTGGATCATGGTTGAACATGATTGATTTTCATAATGAGACAGTATTTCTTAGAATGCGATGTTGGACCATGGTTGACCACGTGTGATTTTTATATTCACACAATCTTTGTCACAATGCGACATTGAACTATCGTTGACAATTATTGATTTTCATATTGAGAGAACTTTTGACAAAATTTATCATTGGACAAAGGTTGACCATGGTTGATATTCTTATTGTGATAATCTTTGTCACAATGCGATGTTGGACCATGGTTGACCATGGATGACCATGGTTTTCGTAATATGACGTTGGAGAAAGGGACAATTTTTTGTCACAATGTGACCATAGTTATATACCATGTTTGAACATGATTGACCATGGTTGATTTACATATTAAGAAAATCTTTAACATAACGCAACATTGGAACATAGTTGGCCATGGCTAATTTTGATATTGAGGCAACCCTTGTCACAATTTTACATTGGTTAGTTTTCATATTGATAGAATCTTTGTCACAATACTACATTGGACCATGGTTGACCATGATTATAAACCCAATGGATTTATATTAAACCAAAATATTAATATCATAAAACCTATGAATAATATTATAACCTCGGAATATGAACCCTTAGATTAATAAACCCAAGGAATTGATATTATAAAACCAAGGGAATAATAAACTCAAACGATTGATTATGAAACCCCAAGGTATTATAAACCCAAGTGAATAATATTAAACCTAAGGGATTAATATTTAACCCAAGTGATTAATATTATAAACACAAGGTATATAATCCCTAAGATCAATATTATAAACCTTAAAATAAACATGGTTGACTATGGTTGAACATGGTTCATTATTATATTGAGACAATCTTTGTCAGAAGGCAACATTGGACCATGGTTGATCATGGTCCATCATGATTGATTTTGATATCGAGACAATCTTTGTCACATTGCAACATTGGACCATGGTTGATTTTCATAATGAGAAAATATTTGTCATTGACGTTGGACAATTCTTGACCATGATAATAAACCCAGGGGATTTATACTAAACCTAAGGATTTATATTATAAACCCTATGAATAATATTACACTCTAGGAAAATGAACTCTTAGAACCTAAATCCAAAGCATTGAATAATATTATAAACCTTATGAATAATCTTACACCCTAGGAGTATGAAACCTTAGATTGATAAGCCCAAGTGATTGATATTATAAACCTAAGGGAATAATTCTAAAACCCTAAAGTATTATATGCCCAATAGAATAATATTAAACCCAAGAGATTAAGATTATAAACCCAAGGTATATAAACCATAAGACCAATACTATAAACCCAAAGGAATAATAAACCCAAGAGATTAATACTAAAAACCTCAGGAATTGTATACCATTTATTTAATCATTTAATTTCATGTTATTTTCTAATTTTCTTATTAAATTTTTATAATAATTGATTAATTTTTTTTTTGAGTGTTTGATAAATCATGACTTTCAATATATATATATATATAACCTAAATAGACACGTATATATATTTAATTATTTAAAACTATTTTCTTTTAATATTTTTGGAAAACAGTGTTTTATCTTGAATATATCTTAACTTCAACTCATTCGATCGTATAAACCCTTACACAATTAAAATTGTATAATATATAAAAATTTATTTAATTATAATTATAATTATAATATATATATATATTATATATATATATATATATATATAATATATATATATTAATATATGAGATTTAATTAACTATAAAATAATAATTTTATTAATATTGGACATGTTCTTAAATTAATCATAGTTGGTCTCATTCTTTAGCTCTGGTTAAGCCACTCTGAAAATAATTAAACACGATATTTGCATTGAAAACTTCATAGCTAAGCCAAAAACATGCAAATTGAGAATGGGAGGTTGCAACAAGATAGAAACAAGAGACACTAGGCCATTTGATGTATTGGCCCAAGCACGCCATGTAGTGTAATAGATGTCATTGTTGTGAAATATCATAGTACATAGTCTTTTTTATGTTTCTCATTTACGAAAATATGTGCATGATATGTCTAATGTCATTAATTGAAATTTTGTACAAGTAGAGAACAATGGAGATTTTATAACAAATCCCTTCTGCATTCTCAATCGAATGGATACCAAGCTCCGAAGTCGAGTCATAGTACAAGTTAAAGTGTTGTGGAAGCATTATAGCCTTGAAGAGGCTACTTAGGAGATGGATGATGCAATTAGGGCAGCATATCCATTGATGTTCTAGGTTCAAGGGTCTAAAAGGAACACTGATGATGGTGTTGAATTTTTTTTTTGGGGGGGCGGTGTGAATGCCCCAAAACTTTTATTTTTAAAATCACTTTGAACTATTATTTTAAATTAAGGCACCTTAACTAGTGGTAGACATTTTCATAAATATTGCAGAAAAAATTGATTTAAATAATAATAAATAGACATATATCAGTTGATGAGTGATGTTAATGAGTATGGGTTGTAATTATGTACAAGATATTCCGCTTGACTAATGACAAATTGTGAAAGAGAAATAACATGTCCAAGAACTATGATTGCCTAAAAAGGAAATTTGTATGGGGAAAAACAACAAAGATTAAAGGACGCATAATAAAGTGTGGATATAACTTGACGGTGGAACAAGTACTATGGAATAAATAAATGTTAGTGGGATGTTTTATACATTTTATGAGGTTATCAGGGGTCAGGGTTGACTGGAGAATTACCCGAGGAATGAAGAATGAGTCCAAAGCTACAACAGCACAAGTAGATGTGTCAGGTTGAGATTTTGTTTGTGAATTCCACCATTTATTGTTGAAAATAAAATTTGTAGACTAACAATGGGAAAGAGGAGGAAGACGCTTCTACAAGATCGCAACCCAAGTTTGGGGGTGTCTTAGTAAAGATATTTGGCCTATGGATCGACTACAGACTGGTGAAACTTCCATCACCAATTTGTATTGTCCATCTAGTTGCAGGTTCATCTAAACCTTTGATGCATGTGTTGCAAGCAGTTTCACTAATTAATCAAAATGAATTCCATCGATGTTATAATACTATTTGATTTGATAGTATAGTATGGATGTTATGATTGTTTAAAAAAAAATAGATGGAATGTGAAAATTTTAGGCTTATATGTCAAATGAGTTGATTTATTCTGGAAATATCCTTAAATGTGGATAAATTTCATTCATGAATTTGGTCAACAGTCATGAGTTATTTAGAACTAAAATAACAATAAAATGATGTTAGGGTCATCCAGTACACACACAAACGCGCGCGCGCACGCACGCACACACACACACACATATTTATATATACCTATCTTTCAATAGAACAATATTTAACTAAAGGGTTCAATGGGAACGGTAATACATACATATGTGGTGGTGAAAGCGGATCACTTTGCATGCATCAGTGAAGTACAACAATGTACCAAAAAGAAAGACATTTCTTTGAAAATTGTAATATCAATTCGTCCCTAATGAAAAACCTAGACAAGAACGAAAAACCCATTTCCTCTACATTACAAGTAGATCAACGAAATAGTCTCCTAGACTTGATGGAGTAGAATGGGAATTGAGCTAATAGAAAAAACTGAACATTAAATTATAGTGGGAATAAATGTCTAACCAGAGTGCTTGTTAAATGACTAGTATAGAATGTGGCCTGTCAAATTTTAACCACTAGTACAGAATTTTCCCTCTCAAAGGTATGAGAATAGGTGTAACAAGGATAAATTTAAATATAAACAAAAGAAAGTTTCTTGCAAGAACTAGACTAGACCATAGAAGTACCACAATAATAACAAAAAAATAGGGGTCTCAGAGGACACCCATTAAAGGGCTATATAACCCTTCGTATGAGTGTTTCCATTAAGGGATGTTACCTCATGAAATATTTCTTGTCAAACACAGAGGAAGAAGATGGTGAGGACCATTTCGCTAAGCCAATGTCCATGCAAGCCATCCACCCTATGTCCCAGAATAACCTAGCATTCAAGAAAGAAGAAACAATACATGCAATGTAGGAGGATGTAGCTGGGGATGCTATGAAATAACTAAATCATTGATGTGATTGAGCTCGGGAGGGTCGAAAACCTGAAATAAGAGCTTAAAAATAAATGATGTAGAGAACCATAATTGTTTTGTACTCGAAATAAAATTACCAAAGATACATATCACTACAACAATTTACTTTTCATATCATACATCTCATGCGTTCCAAGTTTTATGAATAGAAGTAAAAATATGTCGAGGCAGAGTCATGGGATCAAGGAGTCTTGATGCCACCACATTCACTGTCAAAAGGTCTCATAGTGGATTGAAAAATAAATAACCATAGAGAGTATCTCAAATTAAACAAAGTCTTCCATAATCAAGATAAAATTTAATAAAATTACAAATTTGTAGAGCGAGGGGTCCTATAATCAGTACCGTCTCTCACTGTCTATGTCAGAAAATTAGTCACCTTTAAGAAATGAACTAATGCCAACAATGTGAACCAAGACCAACGAATTAGTAACATGGAACAAACAAGCAGCAGAAATGGTGACCCTATTATCATCACTCCAAGGGGAAAAACAATCGAGAGGAGGTCCACATGACAACCTACATCTTTCCTTAGCATGTAGCATAGTATTGGCAGGCTCTTGACACCAAATGGTAAACCCTCCTACCCAGAACATTAAAAGTGATTAGAACCTCAAGAAAATAAAATAGGAAAAAAATAAAGATTCAATTTAAATGAGCCACAACTGAATTAGTTACTTGCAATGATAACCCATCTCCTCAAAAATCCACATAGTGCAAGCATTTTATCCAAACATGTATTTCATGAAAGAAAGAAAATAACAAGCTTAATTTTTACTATCATCACTCATAGTTAGGAATTTAGAACAGGGAGAGGAAGAAAATATTTAAGGCTCACAAGAATAATTCACAGAACCAAATACAGAGCCAAAGGAAAGAAATACAGGTCACAATCTTATAAGATATTACTGAAACCACTTGCATAAGTCATAGAGAGCAAAATTTCGTAGAGCCAAAATTCAAGAAGGTCAATCTAAAATCACAAGAAAGAATAAAAAAAACTAAACAAGACATACACAAATATGAGAAAGATAGAGAAATGACAATACAACCCGTACCACATCTCTATAGAGGGGTCACATCAATTAACACAAAAATGTTAGTAAATGTATTTGATATACATAGATAAATAGCATTTTTCACTTTTTTACACACAAATTCATTCACTTTTTATACGCAAATTCATATATGGGAATCACATCAATAGTCATATATCAACCACGCTGAGTTGAAATTTTCAAATCTACATTTAATGAACAAATAGTTAAATATTCTATTAAAAATTGGCATGTAATAACATTTTTCACTTTCTATACATAAATTCATATATAAAATCACATCAATTGTCATATATCAATGACACTCAGTAAAAAATTTCAAATCAATAAAAAAATTTCAAATCTACATTTAATTAACAAATGGTTAAATATTCTATTAAAAAATGGCATGTCAGTTGGTCATTAATTAGTGAATTGGTCATTAATTAGTGAATTGATCTAGATGAATCCCAAACAAAATCTACATTTAATGAACAAATGCTTAAATATTCTATTAAAAAGTGGCATGTGAGTTGGTCATTAGTTAGTGAATTGATCTAGATGAATCCCAAACAAGACAAACTGGAGCACAAAGCAAGGAGAAAAAAACCAAGTTTATTAGAGAATTCATGGTAATTTCTTAGGTGCTTAACCTTTATGTTTATAGAGCAACGGATTTATGGGGCATCCATCATATGGATGAGGGTCGAAGTCACTAACTCATTTATATGGGTGAGGGAATTATCGTTTATTCATCATATGGGTGGTGGATTTATCGTTCATCCATCACATGAGTGAAGGAATTTATTGCTTACATTGACCTTAGGATATCGTTTATTCATCATATGGGTGGTGGATTTATCGTTCATCCATCACATGAGTGAGGAATTTATTGCTTACTTGACCTTAGGATTTTTTAAAACCTAATATCCTTATGAATTAAATAATCACAAATTAAGATTTTATTCATCATATTATAATTACCATACACGGAAAAGGATTGATGGCTTTAGTTATAAGATTCTGTTAAAGAAAAAGAACCATATGGAATTAAATTTGTCCAAAGAATCTTAACTGAATTCAAAATAAATTGATATTAAATTGCATTCAAATAAAATGATGAATTATATAATTCATAATATATAGTATATATATATATATAATATATCTATAAATATATAATTGATGTAATCTTTTCAATGACATTAACACGTTTTGATTTTTTATTTTATTTTATTTAACATTTTAAAATTAATTTTCTCGAAATAAATATTAACTTATTTTATATATATTATATAATATTATATATATTAAACAAAAATCATAAGTTTAATATTTTTTCTTTTGGACTTTGTCTATTATTATAAAATTATTAGCAACTATTAGAATGGATAATAAAGAAAAACTTTATCAAAAATCATAACCCAAAATTATATTCTTATTTTATTTTTGATGTATTAAATGTTTATATAATTCAAATTTTTAGTACACTTTATTGACATCTACCCCAAAGTCAATAAGTGTTCTTAGGGAAAACATTTCACCATTTATACAAATATCTAGTATAACATGATGTTGTTGATACAGGATAACCATTACTCTCATGTCGGTGAATCCTATAGTATCATCCTTTTTTCCTTCAAATATTTCAATATTTGGCTTAGTGTAGTATTCATCATATGCAACCTTAGTTTTCTTCCTTTTTTCTAACTCAGAGAACTATTCTTTTAGAGAGACAATCTCCTTTTTGGGATGATGAATCTCTTGGCTGACTTCTCCTAATGTGAGGGCTCTGGTCTTAGATTTCTGTTGGATTCTTTAGAAAGATCTTGTATTTCTTTCAAATGAGGCATCAATGAATAATGCCTTTGGTTCAGTTTTAGAGGAAGGCTTGTACTGCTCCCCTGATTTTTGTGCATTGTGCTTAGAAAAGTTTCTAGTAGCTTATCCTTCATTTCTCCTTCTCCCAATGTTCTAATCTGGGCAAGTAGCTTTGTTTATGTGTCGTCCACGGTTTATGCATAGTCCTTTAATGGACTAGTGTTCCTCAGACCTCGGCGAACCTCAAGTGGACCTCTTATCTCACAGATACTACCTCAACAGACAATTTTAACACATGAAAAAAAATAATGTACTCAAGCGGAATGTATCATGCTCAGAAAATGGATACTCATATATTTATGCATAAGTTTCTTTACAAATTCAAAGAGAAATTATGAAGCTCCTTTCCAGATATAGACTATTTAGGAATTTATCAAATGTTGCGACTTGTCAAGCAAGAAGCTATCTAAAGGTTTCCTGGCCTTTCACAGACTCTGTCTTAGAACTTGAATTCTTATGAAAACATATAGACTTCAAAAACCTAAGAATCTGGCCACTTTATGTTCTCACCAAATCTCTTACTCTGAGGCGTAGGCTTCTCAGATCCAACTCTAAAGAGATGGAAGCAAGAACTTCCTCCTCAGACTCAAGAACCCAAAACGATAACCAAAATCACACTCACACCTTGAATGCCCAGAATGAGCCTTACTCCTTCCTCATATAGGAAAATGAGGGGTCCAACATCCGACAGTCAAGCAGATTGATTCAATACTATATTTCATGAGTTGAAGAGACGTGGTTTAAAGCTCACCAAAAGTCGAATAAGTGCTCTGAGTCTCGTGACTGAAAAATCTTCATACTAAGTTACATTGTTTACTCTATCCATGTCGGGTATCCATTTGCTACCCTTGGGGTAGACATTTCTTTCGTGTACTAAGTGTTGGATATCTGAATGAGGTGGCAAATTGGTATCGGAGCCAGTAACGTCTAGTTCATTACGGTTAGTACTAAAAATCTATAAGTCTCTAAAATGGATAATTCTAGAAGATCAGCTTCTTTCAGAGTGCTTGAAGCTGAGGAACAAGCTGAAGAAAACCCATTAAGAGATATGTTTTCTTCATCATCTAATAGGGTTATAAATTCTTCAGAACTTGAATATTTTGAAAGTCAGTTTGCACCTATTTGATGTCTACCTAATATCCCCTTATCAGAAGTATACGTTGAATTATCTTTGTTCCATCTTAAAGCTGTAACTAGAATATCTATCAAAGAAAGTATTAGTCAAATACAAGAGCACTCAGATTATGTATAAACACTTTCTCTTCTTCACACTAAGAAACTTCACGCTGAAGCCAAAACACTGGGAACCAAATATTTGCATCTTGGGTGCATAAGGGTAGCTATCAATCCCTTAGTCCATAGAGGACTGAATACTTTTGTTTTTGTCACAGTCAGAGATCTAACGCATAACAAGTATTCAGATTCATTGATAGGAGGAATGGTTGCTCCATTATCAAATGGACCGGTATACTTTGATTTCTATCCCAACTTTTTTATATATAGATTTAATGAGCACATCAAGGGTATTTTACAACTATAGGTTCAAACAACATAGTTTGATATGAAGAAAAAGAGAAATAATATTGACATTCAAACTCGTGGTTGTTTTAGACACACAAATACCCTCTATCCTACAGTTCTCCATGCTCCCCGACAAAGAATCCAAATCTAGTGTGGTTGTTCTACGAGATACCCAGAATCAAAAGATAAAACATCAGATTATTAAATGGGATGACCTAAGTTTCCCAGAACATTGGGTTGTTGATAACCCAAAACCTCCAACATTGCAAAAGATTACTTCTAGTGATATACAAGAAGGACCATCATTTTCTGTAGTATCCTTTCCTAGAAGATATACAATAGATCGCAGAAGAATCAATTTAGCTTTCAAAGCATCATCCATGTATATTGACCCACAAGTAGTAGATACTACCAGTTCTTTTACACCATTTGTAAATTGCCCTCATATAGATCTATTTGAATATGCCTAGTTTGTAAATTTTTCATCCCTGTAAGTCATTTTCCCAAGTTGCAATCAAAAGATAAATCTCAGTAGCCTTATTGATTTTGTCATACATCAGAAACACCATCCAAGGACAGGAGTCTCTCCTCCTACAATTTTTGTCACTCTGTGTCCAAATCCTAAGTGTTTTGAAATACCTTTCCCTCATGATACTGATCATGTATTAATGACTCATGAGCCTCCATCTTTGGAAAATGAAGACCCCCACCTCAAAGACATGCTTAGAAAAATGTGTCATACTGGTATGCATCGCTATGGTCTAGGATATTTGGAACAACTTGATGCAATAATCCCTCAATCTAGATTTGACAACTTTGTGCCTTCTGATTCTAGAACGCCGTCAAAAACAGAAATGCACAAGTTATTTTCGGTTATGGAAGGATGTAGGAAGCATACAATTGATCATCAATGGATGAAAAATATGCTTAATTGGGATTTATACACTCATCCTAAGGCTGAAAGTTTTGACCTTACCACTCCAAACCCAAAAAAAAATCAGATTATCCCATGAATGGAAAACATACATGGAAAAGAACAATGTCTGGTTGTATTTTTATGAATGGAAGAGGACGCAAGAAAATACAGATGTACAAATGGCAGATGATGAATCATCCTCAACAAAACATTCTTGGACTGCCATAGATGGTAGTAAAATTGAAACTCCTACCACCTTCCCTCCTTACAAAGGCATTGTATTAGGAGAAACAAAAAATAGTGCTAAAGCAATTCCATTGGTCATAAAAGATGACAGTGCCCTTGACATTGATGGTAGGATATAGAAAGCCAATGAATCGATAAACTGGACAAATACAATAGTTAGAGGGTTAGAAATGAATTGTGCAAAGTCTATTGAAGTTAAAAAAGATTTTGACACTATACAAGTCTCTATAAATAGTATTAACAGAACTCTGAATGATGTGAACTATTCCACTACTGTATTGAAAGGTTTTGTTAAAGAATCCTTAACAAGGATAGAATATGTTGAAAGTTAGGTAGACATGGGACAATAATCTACTCAGGAATCTTTTGAAGAACTGTTTGAAAAATTTGATAAACTTCAAATAGTCCCCAAAGGCAAACCGTTTCCTGTTTTTTCTCTATTCAAGGGATCTGTAAATATTCAACATCCTGTTAAGCCTGTTGATAGATTTCCTTCTCTCTTCCCTAAAGAAACGACCAAAGAAAAATCCAAGTGAATGACTATCTCCTCAGTGTTTAAAGAAGTAGAGCAACCTGAAAGCTCAAAACCACATCTATTCCCTCTCTATGAGCCTCTCCAAAGTCAATATACCAGGTATCTAGCACCTGATCTCAGTGGAAAAGGGAAACTTCCATCCTGAATCACACAGAGAATGGAATATTCACAATGTGAGTGTTGCTCAGATTTGATAAATGATAGATCTAATGTTTACAAAATACAAGCTCATATGCCTAAGGAGAAAAAATGAAATAGAAGTTTGTAAATCTATTGTTCAGTGCTTTACTAGAGCTTTGTTGAGATGGTGGGAAACAGAGTCATCACCAACAATACTGGCAAAAATGGAAAATGAAATCTTGAAAGATGAAGCGGGAGATATCATTCATAATTCTGATGAAGATCCACAAAGCAATATGATTGGGGCACTAACTTCATTCATTTTAGAACATTGGTGTGGAGGAGAACTTGAACTGCCAATAAGAATGAGATAATTCTCATGAATATTAAATGTAATAAAATGTCTCATTATGAAGATTTTCATAGAGACTGGATTCAGAGAATATATGAGGTTAAAGATTGCAAAAATCTCTTGTGGAAACAAATCTACCTAGCAGCATTGCCTTCAAAATTTGTAGATTATCTAAGACAACAAGATGCTTTTCAGTTGCCTTTTGAATCCTTTACTTGGGGAGAAATATATAACATCATAACAAAAGTTCTGGTAAATTTATGCACTAGTATGAAAGTTAAAAAATCTTTGCAGAAGATTTCAAAATTACCAGACAACAAATCCATCTTTAACAAGTATGGTCTTGTTATAGATGACCCCATAGTAAAAAGAAGAAAAGCTAAAAAGAAGGCGAAGAAAGAAAAAATACAAGAATACATAAAATATCCATAGAGGAAAAGAAAAGGGACCAAGAAAGGATACTATTGATATGTGCCAAAAACAAATTACTGTGAACCCAAAGATATTCATCTGTAGACACATAAGAAAGATTAGTGGAATAAATTGATTTGTTGGCTCCGTGGCCAACTTGGACATACCTCCAGTTATTGTCCTTTATCAAAAGAATCTAAGAGAAATAGAGGAAAGAAATCCTTTGAAGTTGCAAAGAAGAAAAGGATAGTAAAAACAGAAGGCATGGTGCCAACCCTATGTTATAAATGTTGTTCTAAGAATCACAAATTTGAAAATTATCCAAACATCTCATTTAGAGAACAAATACAACAACGAAAACTCTGTTTAATATCTGAATCCTCTGAAAGTTCTCCTTCAGAATGCTTTGATGAAGAATTAAACATGCACATGAATGAATGTGACTGCGCTGATTTAGACAGCTGTCAGCGTGAATCAAGCACTGAATCAAAAATCTCATCTGATGAATACAATGTTTCTCAAACAAAAGAGAAGGTTCTCATGGCACAAACCATGGATGATACAGAAACAAAGCTACTTGCCCAAATCAGAACATTGGGAGAAGGAGAAATGAAGGAAAAGTTACTAGAAACTTTTCTAAGCATAATGCACAAAAATCAGGGGAGCAGTAGCAAGACTGCCTCTAAAACTGAACCAGAGGCATTATTTATCGATGCCTCATTTGAAAGAAATACAAGATATTTCCAAAGGAGCCAACAGAAATCTAAGACCAGAGCCCTCACATTAGGAGAAGTCAGCCAAGAGACTCATCATCTCAAAAAAGATATTGTCTCTCTAAGATTCAGTGACATGAGAGTAATGGCTATCCAGTATCAGCAACATCATGTT
This sequence comes from Pinus taeda, assembly GCA_000404065.3. Taxonomy (NCBI): domain Eukaryota; kingdom Viridiplantae; phylum Streptophyta; class Pinopsida; order Pinales; family Pinaceae; genus Pinus; species Pinus taeda. The sequence continues at coordinate 66,860 of APFE030108906.1, read as the reverse complement.
ATGCTAAATATTTGTATAAATGGTGAAATTTTTTCCCTAAGAACACTTATTGACTCCGAGGCAGAGGTCAATATTCTGAATTCAAAAATAGTACCTGCAAAGTACTGGTAAAATCCTTTATACAAGTGATTGGGTTAGGAAACAAAGATCTACTGTATGAAGTCCCCCAAGCCTCTATTTGCTTTGAAGAGCATTGCATCAAATTAAAATTTACTGTTGCAGACATTCCTGTTGATTGTATTTTGGGGAATCTAGTTTTGGTAGCTGTGGAGCCACATGGATCAGTCACATTGAAAAATGGCAAGGGTGGTTATTCTATATTTGTACCAACCTTATATGGAAAATTAGAAACTACCAAGTTACCCTTTGTCTCTACTCCCAGAGTGTCTACTATGGTACAAGCAATGAAATAGATCGAAAAGGCAAAAAAAAAATTGAAGAGCTCAAGGAGCTAAAGACCACCATAAAGATAGGTGACTATCTTTAGAATCCTATAATTAAACAAAGGATCTCAACTCTGAGATCACAGATAGAAAAAGAATGCTACGTTGAAGAACCAAATGCATTTTGGCATAGAAAACAACACTGCGTAGAATTTCCCTACAAAGATAAGTATGAAGGGAAACCTTGCAAGAGCAGAGCAATCCCTATGAACAAAGAATATAGAGATATCTGTCAAAAAGAGATAGAAAGCCTCCTGGAAATAATATTTATTATGTAATCCAACAGTGCTTGGAACTGCTATGATTTTTACGTTAGTAAACATTCAGAATAGTTAAGAGGTATCCCAAGGCTAGTCATAAACTATAAACCTTTAAATATTGTCCTCCCAGATGATACTTACCCCATTCCTCACAAAGGAATTTTTTTGCAAGAATAGCAGGGGCTAAAATATTTTCTATATTTGATATGAAATCAAGATTTTGGCAGGTGGAAATTAATGAAGATGATAATTTTAAGACTTCTTTCAATGTCAAAACAGGACACTATGAATGGAACATCACGCCTTTCGAACTAAAGAATGCCCCCTCTAAATTCCACAACGTTATGGATAATATTTTCAAGCCATATTTTGATTGGTTACTAGTATACATTGATGATATACTTATATTTTGTAAAAATGTCCATGATCACTTTAAACATATCTAGAAATTTGTAGAACTTGTCAAAACCAATGGATTGGTTCTTAGCAAGAAAAATATTGAATCATTTCAGACAAGTATCAAGCTTCTTGGCCATACAATTAAAAATGGGCAGATCACTCTACAAAAACATGCTCTGGAAGTTGCTGATAAATTTCTAGATATTATCACTTTCAAGACTAAATTACAAAGATTGTTGGGATGTTTAAACTATGTAAGTAGCTTCTACAAAGATTGTGCCAAAAATAGATTATTACTCAACAGAAAACTGCAAAATCATCCAGAACCTTGGTCTCAGGCCCACATTGAAACTGTCAGAAGAATTAAAATGAAGGTAAAAACTCTTCCTATTCTTCATGTCGCTGATGAAGATTCTTTCAAAATTGTTGAAACAGATGCGAGCAATGAAGGGTGGGGAGGAATTTTGAAGGAAAAAAAATAGTTCAATTTGTCTCAGGGACTTGGAACCCACCTGAGAAAAACTATTCTACTATAGAAAAATAGGTCAAAGCAGCATGAAACTGCATTGATAAATTTGATATCCACTTGATACACAGAAAGATTCTCTTAAGAGCAGATGCCTTTGCATTAAAAAAGTCCTCAGTAAAGCTATAAAGAGAGCAAGAGAAGCTAAGATCGCAAGGTGGTAGGCTCTATTTGCAAATTTTGACTTTGAAGTCAAACACATCAAAAGTGAAAATAATTGTCTTCCTGACTTCCTAAGCAAAGAATATTTAAATCAGAAAGACACTGCCATGGTGATAGTAACAGAATGGGACCCTTCCCAACATACAGAGACTTTGAGAAGTATTTCTGAAACATAAAACTGGGAAGAACAGTGTTCCAAATGGAAACCAACATGTCAGCTGAGAAACACAAAAGTGCTCAATGCAAATTTGCAACCTCATTCAGTTATTCATCACATAGTACCTGGAAGGAAAGTCTACCCCAAAGGTAGCAAATGGATACACGACATGGTGTATTAGAGGAGTATGATGGCCACACATTTGGCTGAAGAATCCCTAAGCCAAAATTTTAGAGATATAACTGTGATCTGGACAAAAGGAAGCAACCAGAGGAGAATCTTCCACAAATATCTTGTCATAAATCGCACCAGATGGCCGGGATGGTATGACATGCCAGAAATGTGGCCATAGGGTAATCCAAGCATTATCTTCCTGGATACCATTTACAACTTTTCAGACTACAAAAAGTTGTTGTGGGACATCATGAATGTAGATGGAAAAAACAAAACTCACTACACAAGAGTAAAATTTGGGGCCAGAGGGACAACACAAAGACAACAGTAAGGTGAATGGCTTCAACAATCTTGGAACAATTTCGGCCTCAACAAGACTGCTATGGATCCTCTTTTCTTCCAGCGTGACTTTCGATATGAATGTGACACTTGTGGATTTTTAACTGAATGCTGGCATTTCCCATGTAAAACTGTTGGAGATGTCAATAATTATCAAGATAGTGAAATTCTTGGTTATTTTACGAAAAGACACCATGAATGGTTAGTCATGACTAAGATTAAATATAAAATCATCTTAAGGACACCCATGATTGTACGAAGAATTTATACAAAGGATTGGGATTCTTATAGATATTCTCAAATAAGATTTATGGGGTCCACACCCTTGGAGCACTAATGGTTCTTATGGACTTGTCCTTAAAGCTTCCACAATGTAATAATGATGTCTAGTCACAAGACTAAATGTGACCAGTTTTCTTGTGGGTTTTTTTGTTTAAAAGCATCCACTATGTAAAAATTATTTACAGTATAATGTTTTCCATGGGATTTGTTCAAATCTTTCATAGTGTAACTTAGTGCGAAGATTCTTCAGTCACTAGACTTGAAGCACTTCTCCAACTTTTGGTGAGCTTTGAGCCACATCTCTTCAATTGACGAAATATAGTACTGAATCTGTCTGTCTGACTATCGGATGTTTGTCCCCTCATTTTCCTATATGAGGAAGGAGTAAGGCTCATTCTGGGTATTCGGGGTGAGAGTGTGATTTTGGTTATGTTTTTGAGTTCTTGAGTCCGAGGAGGATGTTCTTGCTTCCATCTCTCTAGAGTTGGATCTGAGAAGCATGCGCATCAGAGTGAGAGACCTGGTGAGAAGCTAGAGTGGCCAGATTCTTAGGTTTTTGAAGTCTATATGTTTTCGTAAGAATTCAAGTTCTAAGACAGAGTCTATGAAAGGCCAGAAAGCTTTTGGATAGCTTCTTGCTTGACAAGTCACAACATTTGATAAATGCCTAAAGAGTGTATCTCTGGAAAGGAGCGTCAAAATTTCTCTATGAATTTGTAAAGAAACATATGCATAAATATATGAGTATCCATTTTCTGAGCATGATACATTCCGCTTGATTACATATTTTTTTCATATGTTAAAACTATTTCTTGAGGTAGTATTTGTGAGACAACAACTCTGCTTGAGGTTCGCCGAGGTGTGAGGAGGTCGTAGGTCGGATACTAGAGTGTGAAAGTCTCAAGGTTCATGTATAGGTTTGTGTATTGATCACAAAGAAAAGACTCAACGAGAGCAAGCTTCGCCTCCGAAACCCATGCAGCAAACAGTGAATTGGTATTAGTGACGTGGTTCAACTTTTAATATCTTTGATGTACTAAATGCTTATATAGTATGAATGTAGTCTTTGATGTACTAAATGTTTATATAGTATGAATGTAGTGGTAGTACGAATATTGTACAGTCATATGAGAATGTTTGATGTGTGGAAAGCATGTATATTCCACTTGTAAAATAACAAAATTATTTTTAATACACGTGTATCCGCGTATACAACATTGATGTTTTTGTGCTTATCTTTGGAAAATGATTTCCGTCGTCATAATCCATTGAAAATACAATCTGATTGTATTTTACTTTAAAATCCGTTTCCAATTACAATGACATCCGAACAAGAGATTCGAAAAGAATTTTATATCACAACATTTGCACTCAGGGAAGCGGTGAAGTAAGGAGAGAATCAATCCATGGGTGAGAGACCAAATGACTCATCCATTGAAGTTTCTGTGTAGGGTTGAATCTTTCTAATTACTGTCAACCCATTGTACACAACGGTAGATTATGTAACAGAAATCTGCGCAAAAGAATTAGTACGTTTCAAGGCACGTGATCTCGGTAGATCCATTCATTTCAAAATTCTTCAATTCATTCGTAATCATAATAATATGTAAGAAATAATATTTTGTATTCATTAACATTTTTAAATAATAATATTTACTATTTCTATGGTTATTTCAAAACTGATTTGATAATTACAGGTATGTCTGACTGCACCCTGCCATACCCTAAAAGTAAGTGGCACCTGCCTTCGGAACATCCAACCGACATCGCTCTGACAGCGTTGATGGGATGTTTCATCACGTCGCAACGGGTAATAGGAAGAAGTAGCATAATGCATCTCGTGATTTATGTCATCCCATCATCCGTATTTGCCATCCGCTCCTTTTCTCAATAATTACTGGAGAGATTCACCAAAGGTTATCGTATAACTATATATGGTTATAGTATAACCAAGCTACAAAGCTCCATCTCATTCGATTCGAAATCTTCTTCATATAATTTATAAATGTGTCAAATATTGCAGTAATATTTATTCAAATATGGCCATCTTGATATTCCTTATTGAAAATCTATTCCCTAAAAAACCTCTACGAATTCTATCCTATTAAACCTTTGCTGGGAATCCCATGACATGTATCTTAAACTCAAGATCGCCTAGGTGTGCAGGTCGTGAAAGCATCTTAATCTTACACTTGCAAAGAGATAAAAATAATGAAACTTGAATTAATCAGAAGGAGTTGCAGCTCACAGGTGTGTACATCACCTGGAGACTGCACTCATACAAGGAGGAGACTCTCTCTCTCTCGTTCACTCAATACCTACAATGAATGAATATTACATATTAAATACATCACTGAAAAATAGGTAGTTGAAACCAACCTCCTAAATTCTAGGAACAACTCCTAAAGTAAGAGGTAACGTTACAACCACATAACCATTTCTTCATTATTTCTAACTCCCCCCCTTAATGAAGAAAGGGTTATTGTGCACACCTAAAATCCCTCTAAGTAACTCAAACTTTATTCGCCCTAGAGGCTTAGTAAAAATGTCAGCTAAATTATCACAGGTATTACAATAATCCACACAAATTTCCTTAGACTGTATCTTTTCCCATACAAAGTGAAACTGAGTATCAATATGTTTAGTTTTCTTATGGAAAATTGGATTGTATGCAAGCTTTATTGTGCTTTGATTATCTGTTTTGATGCTGGTTGCTGCTTTTTGTCCTTCGCCTGCATCACTAAGTAATCTCCTCAACCAAATGGCTTCGCATGTAGCTGCACACAACGCCTGGTACTCTGCTTCACATGACGATAACGCTACAGTGCTTTGCTTTTTGCTGCACCATGAAATAACCCGGGATCCGATGCTAAATGCATAACCTGTGATGGATATATGATCATCCAGGTTACCTGCCCAATCAGAATCAGAATAACCTGCTAAAGTAACATCAGTGTATAAAATACCATAATTACAAGTACCACTAAGGTACCTCAACACACATTTCGCTGCATTCCAGTGACTGTCAAGTGGTCTGGACATAAACTGGCTCAGCACACTAACAGAGTATGCCAAATCAGGCCTAGTTGTCGTAAGATATATCAGACTTCCCACTAGTTGTCTATATAAAGTGGCATCCACCTGTTTTGTGCCATCGTCACTGCTTAACTTGAGGTTCTGTTGCAACGGTGTTGCTGCTGTTTTACACTATTCCATTCTGAATCTTTCCAACAGGTTTCTGGCATACTTTCCTTGAGTTAGAAAAGTTTGACCAGAATCTTTCCACACTTCCAGCCCTAGGCAATAATGAAGATCGCCAAGGTCTTTAATTTCAAATTCCTCTGACATTTGCTGCTTGATTTCTTTGATTAAACTATTTGCATTCCCTGTTATTATCATGTCATCTACATACAAAGAAATCAAAATGATTTGCCTCTGTTTATTTATCTTGGTGTACAGATTTGGATCGTTGAGGCTCTTATGGAAACTATGCTAAACAAAAAATGAATCAATTTTATCATACCATGACCTGGGTGCTTGTTTCAATCTATAGATTGCCTTATGCAGTTTACACACTAAATGCTCTTGCCCCTTTTTCACAAATCCAGGAGGCTGTAATAAATATATTTCTTCTTTTAATTCCCCATTCAAAAATGCAGATTTAACATCTAACTGGTGTAGCTTCCATTTATGTTTTTTTGCTAAACAGATTAGCATTCTAATTGTATTAAGTTTAGCTACAGGGGTAAAGGTGTCATTGAAATCAATTCCTTCCTGTTGTGAATAACCCTTTGCTACCAGTCTTGCTTTGAATTTTTCTACAGTACCATCTGCATTTATCTTAGGTTTATACAACCACTTACAACCTATAGGGGTTTTTCCTTCTGGCAGCTCAACTAA